>JAHHZJ010003793.1:0-83583 GCA_021437245.1 Aegilops speltoides | reverse complement strand
CAACACTCGCAGCTTTTGGCCGATTCTGGCCCGCTTCTTGGATTATTACTCACCGCTTTGGGGTCCCGGCGATTTCCATAGTTGTTGAACCCCAAGGTGCGCTTACGTGTCGGTCATCAACACTCGCAGTTTTGGCCGATTCTGGCCCGTTTCATGGACTATTACTCACTGTTTTGGGGTCCCAGAGTGATTTCCACGATTAACGAACCCTGGGTGCGTTTACGTGTCGGTCATCAACACTCGCAGTTTTGGCCGATTCTGGCCCGCTTTTGGATTATTACTCACCGCTTTGGGGTCCCGGTTATTTCCATAGTTGTTGAACCCTAAGGTGCGCTTACGTGTCGGTCATCAACACTGCAGTTTTGGCCGATTCTCGCCCGCTTCATGGACTATTACTCACTGCTTTGGGGTCCCGAGTGATTTCCACGATTAACGAACCCTGGGTGCGCTTTACGTGTCGGTCATCAACACTCGCAGCTTTTGGCCGATTCTGCCCGCTTCATGGATTATTACTCACCGCTTTGGGGTCCCGGCGATTTCCATAGTTGTTGAACCCTAAGGTGCGCTTACGTGTCGGTCATCAACACCGCAGTTTTGGCCGATTCTCGCCCGCTTTCATGGACTATTACTCACTGCTTTGGGGTCCCGAGTGATTTCCATTTCATAGTTAACGAACCCTGGGTGCGCTTTACGTGTCGGTCATCAACACTCGCAGCTTTTGGCCGATTCTCGCCCGCTTCATGGATTATTACTCACCGCTTTGGGGTCCCGGCGATTTCCATAGTTGTTGAACCCCAAGGTGCGCTTACGTGTTGGTCATCAACACCGCAGTTTTGGCCGATTCTCGCCCGCTTCATGGACTATTACTCACTGCTTTGGGGTCCCGAGTGATTTCCACGATTAACGAACCCTGGGTGCGCTTACGTTTACGTCGGTCATCAACACTCGCAGCTTTTGGCCGATTCTGGCCCGCTTTTGGATTATTACTCACCGCTTTGGGGTCCCGGCGATTTCCATAGTTGTTGAACCCTAAGGTGCGCTTACGTGTCGGTCATCAACACCGCAGTTTTGGCCGATTCTCGCCCGCTTTCATGGACTATTACTCACTGCTTTGGGGTCCCGAGTGATTTCCACGATTAACGAACCCTGGGTGCGCTTTACGTGTCGGTCATCAACACTCGCAGCTTTGGCCGATTCTGCCCGCTTCTTGGATTATTACTCACCGCTTTGGGGTCCCGGTGATTTCCATAGTTGTTGAACCCTAAGGTGCGCTTTACGTGTTGGTCATCAACACCGCAGTTTTGGCCGATTCTGGCCCGTTTCATGGACTATTACTCACTGTTTTGGGGTCCCGAGTGATTTCCACGATTAACGAACCCTGGGTGCGTTTACGTGTCGGTCATCAACACTCGCAGTTTTGGCCGATTCTGGCCCGTTTCATGGATTATTACTCACCGTTTTGGGGTCCCGGAGCGATTTCCATAGTTGTTGAACCCAAGGTGCGCTTACGTGTCGGTCATCAACACTCGCAGTTTTGGCCGATTCTGGCCCGTTTCATGGACTATTACTCACTGTTTTGGGGTCCAGAGTGATTTCCACGATTAACGAACCCTCGGGTGCGCGGTTACGTGTCGGTCATCAACACTCGCAGCTTTTGGCCGATTCTGGCCCGCTTTCTTGGATTATTACTCACCGCTTTGGGGTCCCGGCGATTTCCATAGTTGTTGAACCCTCAAGGTGCGCTTTACGTGTTGGTCATCAACACCGCAGTTTTGGCCGATTCTCGCCCGCTTCATGGACTATTACTCACTGCTTTGGGGTCCCGAGTGATTTCCACGATTAACGAACCCTCGTGCGCTTTACGTGTCGGCCATCAACACTCACAGCTTTTGGCCGATTCTCGCCCGCTTTTTGGATTATTACTCACCGCTTTGGGGTCCCGGTGATTTCCATAGTTGTTGAACCCTAAGGTGCGCTTTACGTGTCGGTCATCAACACCGCAGTTTTGGCCGATTCTCGCCCGCTTCATGGACTATTACTCACTGCTTTTGGGGTCCCGAGTGATTTCCACGATTAACGAACCCTGGGTGCGCTTTACGTGTCGGTCATCAACACTCGCAGCTTTTGGCCGATTCTGCCCGCTTCATGGATTATTACTCACCGCTTTGGGGTCCCGGTGATTTCCATAGTTGTTGAACCCTAAGGTGCGCTTACGTGTTTGGTCATCAACACCGCAGTTTTGGCCGATTCTCGCCCGCTTCATGGACTATTACTCACTGCTTTGGGGTCCCGAGTGATTTCCACGATTAACGAACCTCGGGGTGCGCTTACGGTCGGTCATCAACACTCGCAGCTTTGGCCGATTCTGCCCGCTTTTGGATTATTACTCACCGCTTTGGGGTCCCGGCGATTTCCATAGTTGTTGAACCCTAAGGTGCGCTTTACGTGTCGGTCATCAACACTGCAGTTTTGGCCGATTCTCGCCCGCTTTCATGGACTATTACTCACTGCTTTGGGGTCCCGAGTGATTTCCACGATTAACGAACCCTGGGTGCGCGCTTACGTGTCGGTCATCAACACTCAGCTTTGGCCGATTCTCGCCCGCTTTCTTGGATTATTACTCACCGCTTTGGGGTCCCGGTGATTTCCATAGTTGTTGAACCCTAAGGTGCGCTTTACGTGTTTGGTCATCAACACCGCAGTTTTGGCCGATTCTCGCCCGCTTCATGGACTATTACTCACTGCTTTGGGGTCCCGAGTGATTTCCACGATTAACGAACCCTGGGTGCGCTTACGTGTCGGTCATCAACACTGCAGCTTTTGGCCGATTCTGGCCCGCTTCATGGATTATTACTCACCGCTTTGGGGTCCCGGCGATTTCCATAGTTGTTGAACCCTAAGGCGCTTTACGTGTTTGGCCATCAACACCGCAGTTTTGGCCGATTCTCGCCCGCTTTCATGGACTATTACTCACTGCTTTTGGGGTCCCGAGTGATTTCCACGATTAACGAACCCCGGGTGCGCTTACGTGTCGGGCATCAACACTCGCAGCTTTTGGCCGATTCTCGCCCGCTTTCTTGGATTATTACTCACCGCTTTGGGGTCCCGGTTGATTTCCATAGTTGTTGAACCCTAAGGTGCGCTTTACGTGTCGGTCATCAACACCGCAGTTTTGGCCGATTCTCGCCCGCTTTCATGGACTATTACTCACTGCTTTGGGGTCCCGAGTGATTTCCACGATTAACGAACCCTGGGTGCGCTTACGTTGTCGGCCATCAACACTCGCAGCTTTTGGCCGATTCTGCCCGCTTTGGATTATTACTCACCGCTTTGGGGTCCCGGCGATTTTCCATAGTTGTTGAACCCTCAAGGTGCGCTTTACGTGTTGGTCATCAACACTCGCAGTTTTGGCCGATTCTGGCCCGTTTCATGGACTATTACTCACTGTTTTGGGGTCCCGAGTGATTTCCACGATTAACGAACCCTGGGTGCGCTTACGGTTTCGCCATCAACACTCGCAGCTTTTGGCCGATTCTCGCCCGCTTCATGGATTATTACTCACCGCTTTGGGGTCCCGGCGATTTCCATAGTTGTTGAACCCTAAGGCGCGCTTTACGTGTGGTCGGGTCATCAACACCGCAGTTTTGGCCGATTCTCGCCCGCTTTCATGGACTATTACTCACTGCTTTGGGGTCCCGAGTGATTTCCACGATTAACGAACCCCGGGTGCGCTTACGTGTCGGTCATCAACACTCGCAGCTTTGGCCGATTCTGCCCGCTTTTGGATTATTACTCACCGCTTTGGGGTCCCGGCGATTTCCATAGTTGTTGAACCCCAAGGTGCGCTTTACGTGTCGGTCATCAACACTCGCAGTTTTGGCCGATTCTGGCCCGTTTCATGGACTATTACTCACTGTTTTGGGGTCCAGAGTGATTTCCACGATTAACGAACCCTGGGGTGCGTTTACGTGTCGGTCATCAACACTCGCAGTTTTGGCCGATTCTGGCCCGTTTCTTGGATTTGTATTCACCGTTTTGGGGTCCCGAAGGGATTTCCATAGTTGTTGAACCCCAAGGTGCGCTTTACGTGTTGGTCATCAACACCGCAGTTTTGGCCGATTCTCGCCCGCTTTCATGGACTATTACTCACTGCTTTGGGGTCCCGAGTGATTTCCACGATTAACGAACCCTGGTGCGCTTTACGTCGGGCATCAACACTCGCAGCTTTTGGCCGATTCTGCTTCATGCCTCGCTTTCATGGATTATTACTCACCGCTTTGGGGTCCCGGGGGTCCCGGAGTGATTTCCATAGTTGTTGAACCCTAAGGTGCGCTTTACGTGTCGGTCATCAACACCGCAGTTTTGGCCGATTCTCGCCCGCTTTCATGGACTATTACTCACTGCTTTGGGGTCCCGAGTGATTTCCACGATTAACGAACCCTGGGTGCGCTTTACGTGTCGGTCATCAACACTCGCAGCTTTTGGCCGATTCTCGCCCGCTTTTGGATTATTACTCACCGCTTTGGGGTCCCGGCGATTTCCATAGTTGTTGAACCCTAAGGTGCGCTTTACGTGTTGGTCATCAACACCGCAGTTTTGGCCGATTCTCGCCCGCTTCATGGACTATTACTCACTGCTTTGGGGTCCCGAGTGATTTCCATGATTAACCGAACCCTGGGGATTGCGCTTACGGTCGGTCATCAACACTCGCAGTTTTGGCCGATTCTCGCCCGCTTTGGATTATTACTCACCGCTTTGGGGTCCCGGCGATTTCCATAGTTGTTGAACCCTAAGGTGCGCTTTACGTGTCGGTCATCAACACTCGCAGTTTTGGCCGATTCTGGCCCGTTTCATGGACTATTACTCACTGTTTTGGGGTCCCGAGTGATTTCCACGATTAACGAACCCTGGGGTGCGTTTACGTGTCGGTCATCAACACTCGCAGTTTTGGCCGATTCTGGCCCGTTTCATGGATTATTACTCACCGTTTTGGGGTCCCGAAGCGATTTCCATAGTTGTTGAACCCTCAAGGTGCGCTTTACGTGTTGGGTCATCAACACCGCAGTTTTGGCCGATTCTCGCCCGCTTCATGGACTATTACTCACTGCTTTGGGGTCCCGAGTGATTTCCACGATTAACGAACCTGGGGTGCGCGACGTGTCGGTCATCAACACTCGCAGCTTTGGCCGATTCTGCCCGCTTTGGATTATTACTCACCGCTTTGGGGTCCCGGTTGATTTCCATAGTTGTTGAACCCTAAGGTGCGCTTTACGTGTCGGTCATCAACACTGCAGTTTTGGCCGATTCTCGCCCGCTTCATGGACTATTACTCACTGCTTTGGGGTCCCGAGTGATTTCCACGATTAACGAACCTCGGGTGCGCTACGTGTCGGCCATCAACACTCGCAGCTTTTGGCCGATTCTGCCCGCTTTCTTGGATTATTACTCACCGCTTTGGGGTCCCGGCGATTTCCATAGTTGTTGAACCCTAAGGTGCGCTTACGTGTTTGGTCATCAACACCGCAGTTTTGGCCGATTCTCGCCCGCTTTCATGGACTATTACTCACTGCTTTGGGGTCCCGAGTGATTTCCACGATTAACGAACCCTGGGTGCGCTTTACGTGTCGGTCATCAACACTCGCAGTTTTGGCCGATTCTCGCCCGCTTTTGGATTATTACTCACCGCTTTGGGGTCCCGGTGATTTCCATAGTTGTTGAACCCTAAGGTGCGCTTTACGTGTCGGTCATCAACACCGCAGTTTTGGCCGATTCTCGCCCGCTTCATGGACTATTACTCACTGCTTTGGGGTCCCGAGTGATTTCCACGATTAACGAACCCTGGGTGCGCGGTTACGTTTTGGCGGTCATCAACACTCAGCAGCTTTTGGCCGATTCTCGCCCGCTTTCTGGATTATTACTCACCGCTTTGGGGTCCCGGCGATTTCCATAGTTGTTGAACCCTAAGGTGCGCTTTACGTGTCGGTCATCAACACTGCAGTTTTGGCCGATTCTCGCCCGCTTTCATGGACTATTACTCACTGCTTTGGGGTCCCGAGTGATTTCCACGATTAACGAACCTCGGGTGCGCTTACGTGTCGGCCATCAACACTCGCAGCTTTTGGCCGATTCTCGCCCGCTTCTTGGATTATTACTCACCGCTTTGGGGTCCCGGCGATTTCCATAGTTGTTGAACCCTAAGGTGCGCTTACGTGTTGGTCATCAACACCGCAGTTTTGGCCGATTCTCGCCCGCTTCATGGACTATTACTCACTGCTTTGGGGTCCCGAGTGATTTCCACGATTAACGAACCTCGGGTGCGCTTTACGTGTCGGTCATCAACACTCGCAGCTTTGGCCGATTCTGGCCCGCTTTCTTGGATTATTACTCACCGCTTTGGGGTCCCGGCGATTTCCATAGTTGTTGAACCCTAAGGTGCGCTTTACGTGTCGGTCATCAACACCGCAGTTTTGGCCGATTCTCGCCCGCTTTCATGGACTATTACTCACTGCTTTGGGGTCCCGAGTGATTTCCACGATTAACGAACCCTGGGTGCGCGACGTGTCGGTCATCAACACTCGCAGCTTTGGCCGATTCTCGCCCGCTTTCTGGATTATTACTCACCGCTTTGGGGTCCCGGCGATTTCCATAGTTGTTGAACCCCAAGGTGCGCTTACGTGTTGGTCATCAACACTGGCAGTTTTGGCCGATTCTGGCCCATTTCATGGACTATTACTCACTGTTTTGGGGTCCGGGAGTGATTTCCACGATGAACGAACCCTGGGGTGCGTTTCGGTCATCAACACTCGCAGTTTTGGCCAATTGTGGCCCGTTTTGGATTATTACTCACCGTTTTGGGGTCTCGAAGTGATTTCCATAGTTGTTGAACCCCAAGGTGCGCTCACGTGTCGGTCATCAACACCGCAGTTTTGGCCGATTCTCGCCCGCTTTCATGGACTATTACTCACTGCTTTGGGGTCCCGGAGTGATTTCCACGATTAACGAACCTCGGGCGCGCTTTACGGTCGGTCATCAACACTCAACAGCTTTTGGCCGATTCTGGCCCGCTTCATGGATTATTACTCACCGCTTTGGGGTCCCAAGCGATTTCCATAGTTGTTGAACCCTAAGGTGCGCTTTACGTGTTTGGTCATCAACACCGCAGTTTTGGCCGATTCTCGCCCGCTTTCATGGACTATTACTCACTGCTTTGGGGTCCCGAGTGATTTCCACGATTAACGAACCCTGGGCGCGCTACGTTTGGTCATCAACACTCAGCTTTTGGCCGATTCTCGCCCGCTTCTTGGATTATTACTCACCGCTTTGGGGTCCCGGCGATTTCCATAGTTGTTGAACCCTAAGGTGCGCTTTACGTGTTTGGTCATCAACACCGCAGTTTTGGCCGATTCTCGCCCGCTTCATGGACTATTACTCACTGCTTTGGGGTCCCGAGTGATTTCCACGATTAACGAACCCTGGTGCGCGCTTACGTGTCGGTCATCAACACTGCAGCTTTTGGCCGATTCTCATCCCGCTTTCCGATGGATTATTACTCACCGCTTTGGGGTCCCGGCGATTTCCATAGTTGTTGAACCCTAAGGTGCGCTTACGTGTCGGTCATCAACACCGCAGTTTTGGCCGATTCTCGCCCGCTTTCATGGACTATTACTCACTGCTTTGGGGTCCCGAGTGATTTCCACGATTAACGAACCCTGGGTGCGCTTACGTGTCGGCCATCAACACTCGCAGCTTTTGGCCGATTCTCGCCCGCTTTTTGGATTATTACTCACCGCTTTGGGGTCCCGGTGATTTCCGTAGTTGTTGAAACCCAAGGTGCGCTTACGTGTCGGTCATCAACACTCGCAGTTTTGGCCGATTCTGACCTGTTTCATGGACTATTACTCACTGTTTTGGGGTCCCGAGTGATTTCCACGATTAACGAACCCTGGGTCCGTTTACGTGTCGGTCATCAACACTCGCAGTTTTGGCCGATTCTGGCCCGTTTCTTGGATTATTACTCACCGCTTTGGGGTCCCGGTGATTTCCATAGTTGTTGAACCCTAAGGTGCGCTTTACGTGTCGGTCATCAACACCGCAGTTTTGGCCGATTCTCGCCCGCTTCATGGACTATTACTCACTGCTTTGGGGTCCCGAGTGATTTCCACGATTAACGAACCTCGGGTGCGCTTACGTCGGGCATCAACACTCGCAGCTTTTGGCCGATTCTGCCCGCTTTCATGGATTATTACTCACCGCTTTGGGGTCCCGGCGATTTCCATAGTTGTTGAACCCTAAGGTGCGCTTACGTGTCGGTCATCAACACTGCAGTTTTGGCCGATTCTCGCCCGCTTTCATGGACTATTACTCACTGCTTTGGGGTCCCGAGTGATTTCCACGATTAACGAACCCTGGGTGCGCTTACGTGTCGGCCATCAACACTCGCAGCTTTGGCCGATTCTCGCCCGCTTTTGGATTATTACTCACCGCTTTGGGGTCCCGGCGATTTCCATAGTTGTTGAACCCTAAGGTGCGCTTACGTGTTTGGTCATCAACACCGCAGTTTTGGCCGATTCTCGCCCGCTTCATGGACTATTACTCACTGCTTTGGGGTCCCGAGTGATTTCCACGATTAACGAACCCTCGGGTGCGCTTACGTGTCGGTCATCAACACTTTGCAGCTTTTGGCCGATTCTGCCCGCTTTTGGATTATTACTCACCGCTTTGGGGTCCCGGTGATTTCCATAGTTGTTGAACCCTAAGGTGCGCTTTACGTGTCGGTCATCAACACTCGCAGTTTTGGCCGATTCTCGCCCGCTTTCATGGACTATTACTCACTGCTTTGGGGTCCCGAGTGATTTCCACGATTAACGAACCCTGGGTGCGCTTACGGTCGGTCATCAACACTCGCAGCTTTGGCCGATTCTCGCCCGCTTTTGGATTATTACTCACCGCTTTGGGGTCCCGGCGATTTCCATAGTTGTTGAACCCTAAGGTGCGCTTTACGTGTTTGGTCATCAACACCGCAGTTTTGGCCGATTCTCGCCCGCTTCATGGACTATTACTCACTGCTTTGGGGTCCCGAGTGATTTCCACGATTAACGAACCCTGGGTGCGCTTACGTGTCGGTCATCAACACTCGCAGCTTTTGGCCGATTCTGCCCGCTTCATGGATTATTACTCACCGCTTTGGGGTCCCGGCGATTTCCATAGTTGTTGAACCCTAAGCGCTTTACGTGTTTGGTCATCAACACCGCAGCTTTGGCCGATTCTCGCCCGCTTCATGGACTATTACTCACTGCTTTGGGGTCCCGAGTGATTTCCACGATTAACGAACCTCGGGTGCGCTTACGGTCGGTCATCAACACTGCAGTTTTGGCCGATTCTCGCCCGCTTTTTGGATTATTACTCACCGCTTTGGGGTCCCGGTGATTTCCATAGTTGTTGAACCCTAAGGTGCGCTTATTACGTGTCGGTCATCAACACCGCAGTTTTGGCCGATTCTTCGCCCGCTTTCATGGACTATTACTCACTGCTTTGGGGTCCCGAGTGATTTCCACGATTAACGAACCCTGGGGTGCGCTTTACGTGTCGGTCATCAACACTCAGCAGCTTTTGGCCGATTCTCGCCCGCTTTCTTGGATTATTACTCACCGCTTTGGGGTCCCGGTGATTTCCATAGTTGTTGAACCCTAAGGTGCGCTTTACGTGTCGGTCATCAACACCGCAGTTTTGGCCGATTCTCGCCCGCTTTCATGGACTATTACTCACTGCTTTGGGGTCCCGAGTGATTTCCATGATTAACGAACCCTGGGTGCGCTTTACGTGTCGGTCATCAACACTCGCAGCTTTTGGCCGATTCTTCGCCCGCTTTTGATTATTACTCACCGCTTTGGGGTCCCGGCGATTTCCATAGTTGTTGAACCCTAAGGTGCGCTTTTGACGTGTTGGTCATCAACACTGCAGTTTTGGCCGATTCTCGCCCGCTTTCATGGACTATTACTCACTGCTTTGGGGTCCCGAGTGATTTCCACGATTAACGAACCTCGGGTGCGCTACGTCGGGTCATCAACACTCGCAGCTTTTGGCCGATTCTGCCCGCTTTTTGGATTATTACTCACCGCTTTGGGGTCCCGGCGATTTCCATAGTTGTTGAACCCTAAGGTGCGCTTTACGTGTTTGGTCATCAACACCGCAGTTTTGGCCGATTCTCGCCCGCTTCATGGACTATTACTCACTGCTTTGGGGTCCCGAGTGATTTCCACGATTAACGAACCCCGGGTGCGCTTTTTCCACGTGTCGGTCATCAACACTCGCAGCTTTTGGCCGATTCTGCCCGCTTTCATGGATTATTACTCACCGCTTTGGGGTCCCGGTGATTTCCATAGTTGTTGAACCCTAAGGTGCGCTTACGTGTCGGTCATCAACACCGCAGTTTTGGCCGATTCTCGCCCGCTTCATGGACTATTACTCACTGCTTTGGGGTCCCGAGTGATTTCCACGATTAACGAACCCTGGGTGCGCTTACGTGTCGGCCATCAACACTCGCAGCTTTGGCCGATTCTCGCCCTTTTTGGATTATTACTCACCGCTTTGGGGTCCCGGTGATTTCCATAGTTGTTGAACCCTAAGGTGCGCTTTACGTGTCGGTCATCAACACCGCAGTTTTGGCCGATTCTCGCCCGCTTTCATGGACTATTACTCACTGCTTTGGGGTCCCGAGTGATTTCCACGATTAACGAACCTCGGTGCGCTTTACGTGTCGGTCATCAACACTCGCAGCTTTTGGCCGATTCTCGCCCGCTTCATGGATTATTACTCACCGCTTTGGGGTCCCGGTTTCCATTTCCATAGTTGTTGAACCCTAAGGTGCGCTTTACGTGTTTGGGTCATCAACACCGCAGTTTTGGCCGATTCTCGCCCGCTTTCATGGACTATTACTCACTGCTTTGGGGTCCCGGAGTGATTTCCACGATTAACGAACCCTGGGTGCTTACGTGTCGGTCATCAACACTCGCAGCTTTTGGCCGATTCTCGCCCGCTTTCTTGGATTATTACTCACCGCTTTGGGGTCCCGGCGATTTCCATAGTTGTTGAACCCTAAGGTGCGCTTTACGTGTTTGGTCATCAACACTGCAGTTTTGGCCGATTCTCGCCCGCTTCATGGACTATTACTCACTGCTTTGGGGTCCCGAGTGATTTCCACGATTAACGAACCCTGGGTGCGCTTACGTGTCGGTCATCAACACTCGCAGCTTTTGGCCGATTCTCGCCCTTTTTGGATTATTACTCACCGCTTTGGGGTCCCGGCGATTTCCATAGTTGTTGAACCCTAAGGTGCGCTTACGTGTCGGTCATCAACACCGCAGTTTTGGCCGATTCTCGCCCGCTTCATGGACTATTACTCACTGCTTTGGGGTCCCGAGTGATTTTCCACGATTAACGAACCTCGGGTGCGCTTTACGTGTCGGTCATCAACACTGCAGCTTTTGGCCGATTCTGCCCGCTTCTTGGATTATTACTCACCGCTTTGGGGTCCCGGCGATTTCCATAGTTGTTGAACCCCAAGGTGCGCTTTACGTGTCGGTCATCAACAACACCGCAGTTTTGGCCGATTCTGGCCCGTTTCATGGACTATTACTCACTGTTTTGGGGTCCCGGAGTGATTTCCACGATTAACGAACCCTGGGGTGCGCTTACGTGTCGGTCATCAACACTCGCAGTTTTGGCCGATTCTGGCCCGTTTCATGGATTATTACTCACCGCTTTGGGGTCCCGGTGATTTCCATAGTTGTTGAACCCTAAGGTGCGCTTTACGTGTCGGTCATCAACACTGCAGTTTTGGCCGATTCTCGCCCGCTTCATGGACTATTACTCACTGCTTTGGGGTCCCGAGTGATTTCCACGATTAACGAACCCTGGGTGCGCGCTTACGTGTCGGTCATCAACACTCGCAGTTTTGGCTTTTGGCCGATTCTCGCCCGCTTTTGGATTATTACTCACCGCTTTGGGGTCCCGGTGATTTCCATAGTTGTTGAACCCCAAGGTGCGCTTTACGTGTTGGTCATCAACACCGCAGTTTTGGCCGATTCTCGCCCGCTTTCATGGACTATTACTCACTGTTTTGGGGTCCCGAGTGATTTCCATGATTAACGAACCCTGGGGTGCGTTTACGTGTCGGTCATCAACACTCGCAGTTTTGGCCGATTCTGGCCCGTTTCTTGGATTATTACTCACCGTTTTGGGGTCCCGAAGCGATTTCCATAGTTGTTGAACCCCAAGGTGCGCTTACGTGTCGGTCATCAACACTCGCAGTTTTGGCCGATTCTGGCCCGTTTCATGGACTATTACTCACTGTTTTGGGGTCCCGAGTGATTTCCACGATTAACGAACCCTGGGGTGCGTTTATGTGTCGGTCATCAACACTCGCAGCTTTTGGCCGATTCTGCCCGCTTTTGGATTATTACTCACCGCTTTGGGGTCCCGGCGATTTCCATAGTTGTTGAACCCTCAAGGTGCGCTTTACGTGTCGGTCATCAACACCGCAGTTTTGGCCGATTCTCGCCCGCTTTCATGGACTATTACTCACTGCTTTGGGGTCCCGAGTGATTTCCACGATTAACGAACCCCGGGCGCGCTTACGGTCGGTCATCAACACTCGCAGCTTTTGGCCGATTCTGGCCCGCTTTTTGGATTATTACTCACCGCTTTGGGGTCCCGGTGATTTCCATAGTTGTTGAACCCTAAGGTGCGCTTTACGTGTTTGGTCATCAACACCGCAGTTTTGGCCGATTCTCGCCCGCTTTCATGGACTATTACTCACTGCTTTGGGGTCCCGAGTGATTTCCACGATTAACGAACCCTGGGGTGCGCTTACGTGGTCGGGCCATCAACACTCGCAGCTTTGGCCGATTCTCGCCCGCTTTCATGGATTATTACTCACCGCTTTGGGGTCCCGGTGATTTCCATAGTTGTTGAACCCCAAGGTGCGCTTTACGTGTCGGTCATCAACACCGCAGTTTTGGCCGATTCTCGCCCGCTTCATGGACTATTACTCACTGCTTTGGGGTCCCGAGTGATTTCCACGATTAACGAACCCTGGGTGCGCTTACGCGCGTTACGTGCCATCAACACTCGCAGCTTTTGGCCGATTCTCGCCCGCTTTTTGGATTATTACTCACCGCTTTGGGGTCCCGGCGATTTCCATAGTTGTTGAACCCTAAGGTGCGCTTACGTGTCGGTCATCAACACCGCAGTTTTGGCCGATTCTCGCCCGCTTTCATGGACTATTACTCACTGCTTTGGGGTCCCGAGTGATTTCCACGATTAACGAACCTCTGGGCGCTTTACGTGTCGGCCATCAACACTCGCAGCTTTGGCCGATTCTCGCCCGCTTCATGGATTATTACTCACCGCTTTGGGGTCCCGGCGATTTCCATAGTTGTTGAACCCTAAGGTGCGCTTTACGTGTCGGTCATCAACACTCGCAGTTTTGGCCGATTCTGGCCCGTTTCATGGACTATTACTCACTGTTTTGGGGTCCAGAGTGATTTCCACGATTAACGAACCCTGGGGTGCGTTTTACGTGTCGGTCATCAACACTCGCAGTTTTGGCCAATTCTGGCCCGTTTCTTGGATTGTTACTCACCGTTTTGGGGTCCCGGCGATTTCCATAGTTGTTGAACCCAAGGTGCGCTTACGTGTTTGGTCATCAACACCGCAGTTTTGGCCGATTCTCGCCCGCTTCATGGACTATTACTCACTGCTTTTGGGGTCCCGAGTGATTTCCACGATTAACGAACCTCTGGGTGCGCGACGTGTCGGTCATCAACACTCGCAGTTTTGGCCGATTCTGGCCCGTTTGTTGGATTATTACTCACCGTTTTGGGGTCCCGAAGCGATTTCCATAGTTGTTGAACCCCAAGGTGCGCTTACGTGTTGGTCATCAACACTGACAGTTTTGGCCGATTCTGGCCCGTTTCATGGACTATTACTCACTATTTTGGGGTCCCGGAGTGATTTCCACGATTAACGAACCCTGGGTGCGCGACGTGTCGGTCATCAACACTGCAGCTTTGGCCGATTCTCGCCCGCTTTTTGGATTATTACTCACCGCTTTGGGGTCCCGGCGATTTCCATAGTTGTTGAACCCTAAGGTGCGCTTACGTGTCGGGTCATCAACACCGCAGTTTTGGCCGATTCTCGCCCGCTTCATGGACTATTACTCACTGCTTTGGGGTCCCGAGTGATTTCCATGATTAACGAACCCTGGGTGCGCTTACGGTCGGTCATCAACACTCGCAGCTTTTGGCCGATTCTGCCCGCTTTCATGGATTATTACTCACCGCTTTGGGGTCCCGGCGATTTCCATAGTTGTTGAACCCTAAGGTGCGCTTTACGTGTCGGTCATCAACACTGCAGTTTTGGCCGATTCTCGCCCGCTTTCATGGACTATTACTCACTGCTTTGGGGTCCCGAGTGATTTCCACGATTAACGAACCTCAAGTGCGCTTACGTGTCGGTCATCAACACTCGCAGCTTTTGGCCGATTCTCGCCCGCTTTTTGGATTATTACTCACCGCTTTGGGGTCCCGGCGATTTCCATAGTTGTTGAACCCTCAAGGTGCGCTTTACGTGTTTGGTCATCAACACCGCAGTTTTGGCCGATTCTCGCCCGCTTTCATGGACTATTACTCACTGCTTTGGGGTCCCGAGTGATTTCCACGATTAACGAACCTCGGGTGCGCTACGGGTCGGTCCATCAACACTCGCAGCTTTTGGCCGATTCTGCCCGCTTTTGGATTATTACTCACCGCTTTGGGGTCCCGGCGATTTCCATAGTTGTTGAACCCCAAGGTGCGCTTTTGGCCGACGTGTTTGGACATCAACACCGCAG
Source organism: Aegilops speltoides (assembly GCA_021437245.1). Lineage (NCBI taxonomy): Eukaryota > Viridiplantae > Streptophyta > Magnoliopsida > Poales > Poaceae > Aegilops > Aegilops speltoides. The sequence goes on along the minus strand of JAHHZJ010003793.1, from coordinate 68,693 downwards.
TTTTGGCCGATTCTGGCCCGTTTCATGGACTATTACTCACTGTTTTGGGGTCCAGAGTGATTTCCACGATTAACGAACCCTGGGGTGCGTTTACGTGTCGGTCATCAACACTCGCAGTTTTGGCCGATTCTGCCCGGTTTTGGATTATTACTCACCGTTTTGGGGTCCCGAAGCGATTTCCATAGTTGTTGAACCCCAAGGTGCGCTTACGTGTCGGTCATCAACACCGCAGTTTTGGCCGATTCTGGCCCGGTTTCATGGACTATTACTCACTGTTTTGGGGTCCCGAGTGATTTCCACGATTAACGAACCCTGGGTGCGCGCGCGGTTTACGTGTCGGTCATCAACACTCGCAGCTTTTGGCCGATTCTGGCCCGCTTTTTGGATTATTACTCACCGCTTTGGGGTCCCGGTGATTTCCATAGTTGTTGAACCCTAAGGTGCGCTTTACGTGTCGGTCATCAACACCGCAGTTTTGGCCGATTCTCGCCCGCTTTCATGGACTATTACTCACTGCTTTGGGGTCCCGAGTGATTTCAACGATTAACGAACCCTGGGTGCGTTTACGTGTCGGTCATCAACACTCGCAGTTTTGGCCGATTCTGGCCCGTTTCTTGGATTATTACTCACCGTTTTGGGGTCCCGAAGCGATTTCCGTAGTTGTTGAACCCTAAGGTGCGCTTACGTGTCGGTCATCAACACCGCAGTTTTGGCCGATTCTGGCCCGTTTCATGGACTATTACTCACTGTTTTGGGGTCCCGAGTGATTTCCACGATTAACGAACCCTGGGTGCGTTTACGTGTCGGTCATCAACACTCGCAGCTTTGGCCGATTCTGGCCCATTTCTTGGATTATTACTCACCGCTTTGGGGTCCCGGTTATTTCCATAGTTGTTGAACCCCAAGGTGCGCTTTACGTGTCGGTCATCAACACCGCAGTTTTGGCCGATTCTCGCCCGCTTCATGGACTATTACTCACTGCTTTGGGGTCCCGAGTGATTTCCACGATTAACGAACCCTGGGTGCGCGCTACGGTCGGGCCATCAACACTCGCAGCTTTTGGCCGATTCGCCCGCTTCATGGATTATTACTCACCGCTTTGGGGTCCCGGTGATTTCCATAGTTGTTGAACCCTAAGGTGCGCTTTACGTGTCGGTCATCAACACCGCAGTTTTGGCCGATTCTCGCCCGCTTCATGGACTATTACTCACTGCTTTGGGGTCCCGAGTGATTTCCACGATTAACGAACCCCGGGGCGCGCGCTTACGTCGGGTCATCAACACTCGCAGCTTTTGCCGATTCTCCCGCTTCATGGATTATTACCGCTTTTGGATTATTACTCACCGTTTTGGGGTCCCGAAGCGATTTCCGTAGTTGTTGAACCCCAAGGTGCGCTTACGTGTTGGTCATCAACACTCGCAGTTTTGGCCGATTCTGGCCCGTTTCATGGACTATTACTCACTGTTTTGGGGTCCCGAGTGATTTCCACGATTAACGAACCCTGGGGTGCGTTTACGTGTCGGTCATCAACACTCGCAGTTTTGGCCGATTCTGGCCCGTTTCTTGGATTATTACTCACCGTTTTGGGGTCCCGAAGCGATTTTCATAGTTGTTGAACCCAAGGTGCACTTACGTTTTGGTCATCAACACTCGCAGTTTTGGCTGATTCTGGCCCGTTTCTTGGACTATTACTCACTGTTTTGGGGTCCCGAAGTGATTTCCACGATTAACGAACCCTGGGTTGCGTTTACGTGTCGGTCATCAACACTCGCAGTTTTGGCCGATTCTGGCCCGTTTCTTGGATTATTACTCACCGTTTTGGGGTCCCGGCGATTTTCATAGTTGTTGAACCCTAAGGTGCGCTTTACGTGTCGGTCATCAACACCGCAGCAGTTTTGGCCGATTCTCGCCCGCTTCATGGACTATTACTCACTGCTTTGGGGTCCCGAGTGATTTCCACGATTAACGAACCCTGGGTGCGCTTTACGGTCGGGCATCAACACTCGCAGCTTTTGGCCGATTCTCGCCCGCTTTTGGATTATTACTCACCGCTTTGGGGTCCCGGTGATTTCCATAGTTGTTGAACCCCAAGGTGCGCTTACGTGTTTGGTCATCAACACTCGCAGTTTTGGCCGATTCTGGCCCGTTTCATGGACTATTACTCACTGTTTTGGGGTCCCGAGTGATTTCCACGATTAACGAACCCTGGGGTGCGTTTACGTGTCGGTCATCAACACTCGCAGCTTTGGCCGATTCTGGCCCGTTTGTTGGATTATTACTCACCGCTTTGGGGTCCCGGTTATTTCCATAGTTGTTGAACCCTAAGGTGCGCACGTGTCGGTCATCAACACTGCGCAGTTTTGGCCGATTCTGGCCCGTTTCATGGACTATTACTCACTGTTTTGGGGTCCCGAGTGATTTCCACGATTAACGAACCCTGGGTGCGCTTACGTGTCGGTCATCAACACTCGCAGCTTTTGGCCGATTCTCGCCCGCTTTTGGATTATTACTCACCGCTTTGGGGTCCCGGCGATTTCCATAGTTGTTGAACCCTAAGGTGCGCTTTACGTGTCGGTCATCAACACCGCAGTTTTGGCCGATTCTCGCCCGCTTCATGGACTATTACTCACTGCTTTGGGGTCCCGAGTGATTTCCATGATTAACGAACCTCGGGTGGTGCTATTACTCACTGTCGGTCATCAACACTCGCAGCTTTTGGCCAATTCCGCCCGCTTTTGGATTATTACTCACCGCTTTGGGGTCCCGGCGTGATTTCCATAGTTGTTGAACCCCATGGTGCGCTTACATGTCGGTCATCAACACTGGCAGTTTTGGCCGCTTCTGGCCCGTTTCATGGACTATTACTCACTGTTTTGGGGTCCCGAAGTGATTTCCACGATTAACGAACCTTGGGGTGCGTTTACGTGTCGGTCATCAACACTCGCAGTTTTGGACGATTCTGGCCCGTTTCATGGACTATTACTCACCGTTTTGGGGTCCCGGAGCGATTTCCATAGTTATTGAACGCCAAGGTGCGCTTACGTGTCGGTCATCAACACTAGCAGTTTTGGCCGATTCTCGCCCGCTTTCATGGACTATTACTCACTGCTTTGGGGTCCCGAGTGATTTCCACGATTAACGAACCCTGGGCGCGCTACGGTTCGGTCATCAACACTCGCAGCTTTTGGCCGATTCTCGCCCGCTTTCATGGATTATTACTCACCGCTTTGGGGTCCCGAGAGCGATTTCCATAGTTGTTGAACCCTAAGGTGCGCTTACGTGTTTGGTCATCAACACCGCAGTTTTGGCCGATTCTCGCCCGCTTCATGGACTATTACTCACTGCTTTGGGGTCCCGAGTGATTTCCACGATTAACGAACCTCGGGGTGCGCTTACGTGTCGGTCATCAACACTCGCAGCTTTTGGCCGATTCTGCCCGCTTTCATGGATTATTACTCACCGCTTTGGGGTCCCGGCGATTTCCATAGTTGTTGAACCCTAAGGTGCGCTTACGTGTTTGGTCATCAACACTGCAGTTTTGGCCGATTCTCGCCCGCTTTCATGGACTATTACTCACTGCTTTGGGGTCCCGAGTGATTTCCACGATTAACGAACCCTGGGTGCGCGACGTGTCGTCGGCCATCAACACTCATGCAGCTTTTGGCCGATTCTGGCCCGCTTTTGGATTATTACTCACCGCTTTGGGGTCCCGGCGATTTCCATAGTTGTTGAACCCTAAGGTGCGCTTACGTGTCGGTCATCAACACCGCAGTTTTGGCCGATTCTCGCCCGCTTCATGGACTATTACTCACTGCTTTGGGGTCCCGAGTGATTTCCACGATTAACGAACCTCTGGGTGCGCTTACGTGTCGGTCATCAACACTCGCAGCTTTTGGCCGATTCTCGCCCGCTTTTGGATTATTACTCACCGCTTTGGGGTCCCGGTGATTTCATAGTTGTTGAACCCCAAGGTGCGCTTTACGTGTTTGGTCATCAACACTGCAGTTTTGGCCGATTCTCGCCCGCTTCATGGACTATTACTCACTGCTTTGGGGTCCCGAGTGATTTCCACGATTAACGAACCCTGGGTGCGCTTTACGTGTCGGTCATCAACACTCGCAGCTTTGGCCGATTCTGCCCCGCTTTTGGATTATTACTCACCGCTTTGGGGTCCCGGTGATTTCCATAGTTGTTGAACCCTAAGGTGCGCTTTACGTGTTTGGTCATCAACACCGCAGTTTTGGCCGATTCTCGCCCGCTTTCATGGACTATTACTCACTGCTTTGGGGTCCCGAGTGATTTCCACGATTAACTAACCCTGGGGTGCGCTTACGTGTCGGTCGGTCATCACCACTCGCACTCGCAGCTTTTGGCCGATTCTCGCCCGCTTTCCCGGATTATTACTCACCGCTTTGGGGTCCCGAAGCGATTTTCATAGTTGTTGAACCCAAGGTGCACTTACGTTTTGGTCATCAACACTGGCAGTTTTGGCCGATTCTGGCCCGTTTCATGGACTATTACTCACTATTTTGGGGTCCCAGAGTGATTTCCACGATTAACGAACCATTCGGTGCGCTTACGTGTCGGTCATCAACACTGGCAGTTTTGGCCGATTCTGGCCCGTTTCATGGACTATTACTCACTGTTTTGGGGTCCCGAAGTGATTTCCATAGTTGTTGAACCCCAAGGTGCGCTTACGTGTCGGTCATCAACACTGCAGTTTTGGCCGATTCTGGCCCATTTCATGGACTATTACTCACTGTTTTGGGGTCCCGAGTGATTTCCACGATTAACGAACCCCGGGGTGCGGTTTACGTGTCGGTCATCAACACTCGCAGCTTTTGGCCGATTCTCGCCCGCTTTTGGATTATTACTCACCGCTTTGGGGTCCCGGCGATTTCCATAGTTGTTGAACCCCAAGGTGCGCTTTACGTGTGTCGGTCATCAACACCGCAGTTTTGGCCGATTCTCGCCCGCTTCATGGACTATTACTCACTGCTTTGGGGTCCCGAGTGATTTCCACGATTAACGAACCTCGGGTGCGCTTACGTGTCGGTCATCAACACTCGCAGCTTTTGGCCGATTCTCGCCCGCTTTCATGGATTATTACTCACCGCTTTGGGGTCCCGGCGATTTCCATAGTTGTTGAACCCTAAGGTGCGCTTACGTGTCGGGTCATCAACACCGCAGTTTTGGCCGATTCTCGCCCGCTTCATGGACTATTACTCACTGCTTTGGGGTCCCGAGTGATTTCCACGATTAACGAACCCTGGGTGCGCTTACGGTCGGTCATCAACACTCGCAGCTTTTGGCCGATTCTCGCCCGCTTTCTTGGATTATTACTCACCGCTTTGGGGTCCCGGCGATTTCCATAGTTGTTGAACCCTAAGGTGCGCTTACGTGTTTGGTCATCAACACCGCAGCTTTTGGCCGATTCTCGCCCGCTTTCATGGACTATTACTCACTGCTTTGGGGTCCCGAGTGATTTCCACGATTAACGAACCCTGGGGTGCGCTTACGGTCGGTCATCAACACTCGCAGCTTTTGGCCGATTCTCGCCCGCTTTTGGATTATTACTCACCGCTTTGGGGTCCCGGTGATTTCCATAGTTGTTGAACCCTAAGGTGCGCTTTACGTGTTGGTCATCAACACCGCAGTTTTGGCCGATTCTTGCCCGTTTCATGGACTATTACTCACTGTTTTGGGGTCCCTGAGTGATTTTCACGATTAACGAACCCTGGGTTGCGTTTACGTGTCGGTCATCAACACTCGCAGTTTTGGCCGATTCTGGCCCGTTTCTTGGATTATTACTCACCGTTTTGGGGTCCCGAAGCGATTTCCGTAGTTGTTGAACCCTAAGGTGCGCTTACGTGTCGGTCATCAACACTCGCAGTTTTGGCCGATTCTGGCCCGTTTCATGGACTATTACTCACTGTTTTGGGGTCCCGGAGTGATTTCCACGATTAACGAACCCTGGTTGCGTTTACGTGTCGGTCATCAACACTCAGCTTTGGCCGATTCTCGCCCGCTTCATGGATTATTACTCACCGCTTTGGGGTCCCGGCGATTTCCATAGTTGTTGAACCCTAAGGTGCGCTTACGTGTCGGGTCATCAACACTGCAGTTTTGGCCGATTCTCGCCCGCTTCATGGACTATTACTCACTGCTTTGGGGTCCCGAGTGATTTCCACGATTAACGAACCCTGGTGCGCGCTACGTGTCGGTCATCAACACTCGCAGCTTTTGGCCGATTCTCGCCCGCTTTCATGGATTATTACTCACCGCTTTGGGGTCCCGGTGATTTCCATAGTTGTTGAACCCTAAGGTGCGCTTACGTGTTGGTCATCAACACTGCAGTTTTGGCCGATTCTCGCCCGCTTTCATGGACTATTACTCACTGCTTTGGGGTCCCGAGTGATTTCCACGATTAACGAACCTCGGGTGCGCTTACGTGTCGGGCCATCAACACTCGCAGCTTTGGCCGATTCTCGCCCGCTTCTTGGATTATTACTCACCGCTTTGGGGTCCCGGCGATTTCCATAGTTGTTGAACCCTAAGGTGCGCTTTACGTGTCGGTCATCAACACCGCAGTTTTGGCCGATTCTCGCCCGCTTTCATGGACTATTACTCACTGCTTTGGGGTCCCGAGTGATTTCCACGATTAACGAACCTCGGGTGCGCGCTTACGTGTCGGTCATCAACACTCGCAGCTTTGGCCGATTCTGGCCCGTTTCTTGGATTATTACTCACCGTTTTGGGGTCCCGAAGCGATTTCCATAGTTGTTGAACCCCAAGGTGCGCTTTACGTGTTGGTCATCAACACCGCAGTTTTGGCCGATTCTCGCCCGCTTCATGGACTATTACTCACTGCTTTGGGGTCCCGAGTGATTTCCACGATTAACGAACCCTGGGCGCTTTACGCGTCGGTCATCAACACTCGCAGCTTTTGGCCGATTCTCGCCCGCTTTCTTGGATTATTACTCACCGCTTTGGGGTCCCGGCGATTTCCATAGTTGTTGAACCCTAAGGTGCGCTTTACGTCGGGTCATCAACACCGCAGTTTTGGCCGATTCTCGCCCGCTTTCATGGACTATTACTCACTGCTTTGGGGTCCCGAGTGATTTCCACGATTAACGAACCCTGGGTGCGCGACGTGTCGGTCATCAACACTCGCAGCTTTTGGCCGATTCTGCCCCGCTTTCTTGGATTATTACTCACCGCTTTGGGGTCCCGGTGATTTCCATAGTTGTTGAACCCTAAGGTGCGCTTTACGTGTCGGTCATCAACACCGCAGTTTTGGCCGATTCTCGCCCGCTTTCATGGACTATTACTCACTGCTTTGGGGTCCCGAGTGATTTCCACGATTAACGAACCCTGGGTGCGCTTACGTGTCGGTCATCAACACTCGCAGCTTTGGCCGATTCTCGCCCGCTTTCTGGATTATTACTCACCGCTTTGGGGTCCCGGCGATTTCCATAGTTGTTGAACCCTAAGGTGCGCTTTACGTGTCGGTCATCAACACCGCAGTTTTGGCCGATTCTCGCCCGCTTCATGGACTATTACTCACTGCTTTGGGGTCCCGAGTGATTTCCACGATTAACGAACCCTGGGTGCGCTTACGTGTCGGTCATCAACACTCGCAGCTTTTGGCCGATTCTGCCCGCTTTCATGGATTATTACTCACCGCTTTGGGGTCCCGGTGATTTCCATAGTTGTTGAACCCTCAAGGTGCGCTTTACGTGTCGGTCATCAACACTGCAGATTTTGCCGATTCTCGCCCGCTTTCATGGACTATTACTCACTGCTTTGGGGTCCCGAGTGATTTCCACGATTAACGAACCCTGGGTGCGCGCGTCGGTCGGTCATCAACACTGCAGCTTTTGGCCGATTCTCGCCCGCTTTTTGGATTATTACTCACCGCTTTGGGGTCCCGGCGATTTCCATAGTTGTTGAACCCTAAGGTGCGCTTACGTGTCGGTCATCAACACCGCAGTTTTGGCCGATTCTGACCCGTTTCATGGACTATTACTCACTGTTTTGGGGTCCAGAGTGATTTCCACGATTAACGAACCCTGGGGTGCGTTTACGTGTCGGTCATCAACACACTCGCAGCTTTTGGCCGATTCTCGCCCGCTTTTGGATTATTACTCACCGCTTTGGGGTCCCGGCGATTTCCATAGTTGTTGAACCCTAAGGTGCGCTTTACGTGTCGGTCATCAACACTCGCAGTTTTGGCCGATTCTAGCCCGTTTCATGGACTATTACTCACTGTTTTGGGGTCCCGGAGTGATTTCCACGATTAACGAACCTCATGGTGCGCTTACGTGTCGGTCATCAACACTCGCAGTTTTGGCCGATTCTGCCCGCTTTTGGATTATTACTCACCGCTTTGGGGTCCCGGCGATTTCCATAGTTGTTGAACCCTAAGGGTGCGCTTACGTGTCGGTCATCAACACTCGCAGTTTTGGCCGATTCTGGCCCGTTTCATGGACTATTACTCACTGTTTTGGGGTCCCGAGTGATTTCCACGATTAACGAACCCTGGGTGCGCTTACGTGTCGGTCATCAACACTCGCAGTTTTGGCCGATTCTGGCCCGTTTCTTGGATTATTACTCACCGTTTTGGGGTCCCGAAGCGATTTCCATAGTTGTTGAACCCCAAGGTGCGCTTACGTGTCGGTCATCAACACTCGCAGTTTTGGCCGATTCTGGCCCGCTTCATGGACTATTACTCACTGCTTTGGGGTCCCGAGTGATTTCCACGATTAACGAACCCTCGGGTGCGCTTACGTGTCGGCCATCAACACTCGCAGCTTTTGGCCGATTCTGGCCCGTTTCTTGGATTATTACTCACCGTTTTGGGGTCCCGAAGCGATTTCCATAGTTGTTGAACCCTAGGTGCGCTTACGTGTCGGTCATCAACACTCGCAGTTTTGGCCGATTCTGGCCCGTTTCATGGACTATTACTCACTGTTTTGGGGTCCAGAGTGATTTCCACGATTAACGAACCCTGGTGCGCGCGACGTGTCGGTCATCAACACTCGCAGCTTTTGGCCGATTCTGCCCGCTTTCATGGATTATTACTCACCGCTTTGGGGTCCCGGCGATTTTCATAGTTGTTGAACCCTAAGGTGCGCTTACGTGTCGGGCCATCAACACTGCAGCTTTTGCCGATTCTCGCCCGCTTTCATGGACTATTACTCACTGCTTTGGGGTCCCGAGTGATTTCCACGATTAACGAACCTTGGGTGCGCTTACGTGTTTGGTCATCAACACTCGCAGCTTTTGGCCGATTCTGGCCCGCTTTCTTGGATTATTACTCACCGCTTTGGGGTCCCGGCGATTTCATAGTTGTTGAACCCTAAGGTGCGCCACGTGTCGGTCATCAACACCGCAGTTTTGGCCGATTCTCGCCCGCTTTCATGGACTATTACTCACTGCTTTGGGGTCCCGAGTGATTTCCACGATTAACGAACCCTGGGTGCGCTTACGTGTCGGTCATCAACACTCGCAGCTTTTGGCCGATTCTCGCCCGCTTTTTGGATTATTACTCACCGCTTTGGGGTCCCGGTGATTTCCATAGTTGTTGAACCCTAAGGTGCGCTTACGTGTTGGGTCATCAACACCGCAGTTTTGGCCGATTCTCGCCCGCTTTCATGGACTATTACTCACTGCTTTGGGGTCCCGAGTGATTTCCACGATTAACGAACCCTGGGCGCGCGCGACGTGTCATCAACACTCGCAGCTTTTGGCCGATTCTGCCCGCTTTTGGATTATTACTCACCGCTTTGGGGTCCCGGCGATTTCCATAGTTGTTGAACCCTAAGGTGCGCTTTACGTGTCGGTCATCAACACTGCAGTTTTGGCCGATTCTCGCCCGCTTTCATGGACTATTACTCACTGCTTTTGGGGTCCCGAGTGATTTCCACGATTAACGAACCTCGGGTGCGCTTACGTGTCGGTCATCAACACTCGCAGTTTTGGCCGATTCTCGCCCGCTTTTGGATTATTACTCACCGCTTTGGGGTCCCGGCGATTTTCCATAGTTGTTGAACCCTAAGGTGCGCTTACGTGTCGGTCATCAACACTGCAGTTTTGGCCGATTCTCGCCCGCTTCATGGACTATTACTCACTGCTTTGGGGTCCCGAGTGATTTCCACGATTAACGAACCCTGGGTGCGCTTACGGTCGGTCATCAACACTCGCAGCTTTGGCCGATTCTCGCCCGCTTCATGGATTATTACTCACCGCTTTGGGGTCCCGGCGATTTCCATAGTTGTTGAACCCTAAGGTGCGCTTTACGTGTCGGGTCATCAACACTGCAGTTTTGGCCGATTCTCGCCCGCTTCATGGACTATTACTCACTGCTTTGGGGTCCCGAGTGATTTCCACGATTAACGAAACCCTGGGTGCGCTTACGTGTCGGTCATCAACACTCGCCTTTTTGGCCGATTCTGCCCGCTTCATGGATTATTACTCACCGCTTTGGGGTCCCGGCGATTTCCATAGTTGTTGAACCCTAAGGTGCGCTTTACGTGTCGGTCATCAACACTCGCAGTTTTGGCCGATTCTGGCCCGCTTCATGGACTATTACTCACTGTTTTGGGGTCCCGAGTGATTTCCACGATTAACGAACCCTGGGGTGCGCGACGGTCGGTCATCAACACTCGCAGCTTTTGGCCGATTCTCGCCCGCTTCATGGATTATTACTCACCGCTTTGGGGTCCCGGCGATTTCCATAGTTGTTGAACCCTAAGGTGCGCTTACGTGTCGGTCATCAACACTCGCAGTTTTGGCCGATTCTGGCCCGTTTCATGGACTATTACTCACTGTTTTGGGGTCCCGAGTGATTTCCACGATTAACGAACCCTGGGTGCGCTTACGTGTCGGTCATCAACACTCGCAGCTTTTGGCCGATTCTCGCCCGCTTTCTGGATTATTACTCACCGCTTTGGGGTCCCGGTTGATTTCCATAGTTGTTGAACCCTAAGGTGCGCTTTACGTGTCGGGTCATCAACACTCGCAGTTTTGGCCGATTCTGGCCCGTTTCATGGACTATTACTCACTGTTTTGGGGTCCCGGAGTGATTTCCACGATTAACGAACCCTGGGTGCGTTTACGTGTCGGTCATCAACACTCGCAGTTTTGGCCGATTCTGGCCCGTTTCTTGGATTATTACTCACCGTTTTGGGGTCCCGAAGTGATTTCCATAGTTGTTGAACCCCAAGGTGCGCTTACGTGTTGGGTCATCAACACTGCAGTTTTGGCCGATTCTGGCCCGTTTCATGGACTATTACTCACTGTTTTGGGGTCCCGGAGTGATTTCCACGATTAACGAACCCTGGGGTGCGTTTACGTGTCGGTCATCAACACTCGCAGTTTTGGCCGATTCTGGCCCGTTTCTTGGATTATTACTCACCGTTTTGGGGTCCCGAAGCGATTTCCATAGTTGTTGAACCCCAAGGTGCGCTTTACGTGTCGGTCATCAACACCGCAGTTTTGGCCGATTCTCGCCCGCTTTCATGGACTATTACTCACTGCTTTGGGGTCCCGAGTGATTTCCACGATTAACGAACCCTGGGTGCGCTTTACGGTCGGTCATCAACACTCGCAGTTTTGGCCGATTCTGCCCGCTTTTGGATTATTACTCACCGCTTTGGGGTCCCGGCGATTTCCATAGTTGTTGAACCCTAAGGTGCGCTTACGTGTTTGGTCATCAACACCGCAGTTTTGGCCGATTCTCGCCCGCTTTCATGGACTATTACTCACTGCTTTTGGGGTCCCGAGTGATTTCCACGATTAACGAACCCTGGGTGCGCTTACGTGTCGGTCATCAACACTCGCAGCTTTTGGCCGATTCGCCCGCTTTTTGGATTATTACTCACCGCTTTGGGGTCCCGGCGATTTCCATAGTTGTTGAACCCTAAGGTGCGCTTTACGTGTTTGGTCATCAACACCGCAGTTTTGGCCGATTCTCGCCCGCTTCATGGACTATTACTCACTGCTTTGGGGTCCCGAGTGATTTCCACGATTAACGAACCCTCGGGTGCGCTTTACGTGTCGGGCATCAACACTCGCAGCTTTTGGCCGATTCTGCCCGCTTTTTGGATTATTACTCACCGCTTTGGGGTCCCGGCGATTTCCATAGTTGTTGAACCCCAAGGTGCGCTTTACGTGTCGGTCATCAACACTCGCAGTTTTGGCCGATTCTGGCCCGTTTCATGGACTATTACTCACTGTTTTGGGGTCCCGAGTGATTTCCACGATTAACGAACCCTGGGTGCGCTTACGTGTCGGTCATCAACACTCACAGTTTTGGCCGATTCTGGCCCGTTTCATGGAGTATTACTCACCGTTTTGGGGTCCCGAAGCGATTTCCGTAGTTGTTGAACCCTAAGGTGCGCTTACGTGTCGGTCATCAACACTCGCAGTTTTGGCCGATTCTGGCCCGTTTCATGGACTATTACTCACTGTTTTGGGGTCCCGAGTGATTTCCACGATTAACGAACCCTGGGTGCGTTTACGTGTCGGTCATCAACACTCGCAGTTTTGGCCGATTCTGCCCGTTTTTGGATTATTACTCACCGTTTTGGGGTCCCGAAGCGATTTCCATAGTTGTTGAACCCCAAGGTGCGCTTACGTGTCGGTCATCAACACCGCAGTTTTGGCCGATTCTCGCCCGCTTTCATGGACTATTACTCACTGCTTTGGGGTCCCGAGTGATTTCCACGATTAACGAACCTCGGGCGCGCGTTACGTCGGTCATCAACACTCGCAGCTTTTGGCCGATTCTGGCCCGCTTTTGGATTATTACTCACCGCTTTGGGGTCCCGGCGATTTCCATAGTTGTTGAACCCTAAGGTGCGCTTACGTGTTGGTCATCAACATCAACACTCGCAGTTTTGGCCGATTCTGGCCCGTTTCATGGACTATTACTCACTGTTTTGGGGTCCCAGAGTGATTTCCATGATTAACGAACCCTGGGTGCGCTTACGTGTCGGTCATCAACACTCGCAGTTTTGGCCGATTCTGCCCGCTTTTGGATTATTACTCACCGCTTTGGGGTCCCGGCGATTTCCATAGTTGTTGAACCCTAAGGTGCGCTTTACGTGTCGGTCATCAACACCGCAGTTTTGGCCGATTCTCGCCCGCTTCATGGACTATTACTCACTGCTTTTGGGGTCCCGAGTGATTTCCACGATTAACGAACCTCGGGTGCGCTTACGTGTCGGTCATCAACACTCGCAGCTTTTGGCCGATTCTCGCCCGCTTTCTTGGATTATTACTCACCATTTTAGGGTCCCGAAGTGATTTCCGTAGTTGTTGAACCCCAAGGTGCGCTTTACGTGTCGGTCATCAACACTCGCAGTTTTGGCCGATTCTGGCCCGTTTCATGGACTATTACTCACTGTTTTGGGGTCCCGGAGTGATTTCCACGATTAACGAACCCTGGGTTGCGTTTACGTGTCGGTCATCAACACTCGCAGTTTTGGCCGATTCTGGCCCGTTTCTTGGATTATTACTCACCGTTTTGGGGTCCCGAAGTGATTTCCGTAGTTGTTGAACCCCAAGGTGCGCTTACGTGTTGGTCATCAACACTCGCAGTTTTGGCCGATTCTGGCCCGTTTCATGGACTATTACTCACTGTTTTGGGGTCCCGAGTGATTTCCACGATTAACGAACCTGGGGTGCGCTTACGGTCGGTCATCAACACTCGCAGCTTTTGGCCGATTCTTTTGGCCCGCTTTTTGGATTATTACTCACCGTTTTGGGGTCCCGAAGCGATTTCCGTAGTTGTTGAACCCCAAGGTGCGCTTACGTGTCGGTCATCAACACTCGCAGTTTTGGCCGATTCTGGCCCGTTTCATGGACTATTACTCACTGTTTTGGGGTCCAGAGTGATTTCCACGATTAACGAACCCTGGGGTGCGTTTACGTGTCGGTCATCAACACTCGCAGTTTTGGCCGATTCTGGCCCGTTTCTTGGATTATTACTCACCGTTTTGGGGTCCCGAAGCGATTTCCATAGTTGTTGAACCCCAAGGTGCGCTTACGTGTCGGTCATCAACACTCGCAGTTTTGGCCGATTCTGGCCCGTTTCATGGACTATTACTCACTGTTTTGGGGTCCCGAGTGATTTCCACGATTAACGAACCCTGGGGTGCGTTTACGTGTCGGTCATCAACACTCGCAGTTTTGGCCGATTCTGGCCCGTTTCTTGGATTATTACTCACCGTTTTGGGGTCCCGAAGCGATTTCCATAGTTGTTGAAACTCGCAGTTTTGGCCGATTCTGGCCCGTTTCATGGACTATTACTCACTGTTTTGGGGTCCCGAGTGATTTCCATAGTGATTTCCACGATTAACGAACCCACTGGGTGCGCGATTACGTGTCGGGTCATCAACACTCGCAGCTTTGGCCGATTCTGCCCGCTTTTTGGATTATTACTCACCGCTTTGGGGTCCCGGCGATTTCCATAGTTGTTGAACCCTAAGGTGCGCTTACGTGTTTGGTCATCAACACCGCAGTTTTGGCCGATTCTCGCCCGCTTCATGGACTATTACTCACTGCTTTGGGGTCCCGAGTGATTTCCACGATTAACGAACCCTGGGTGCGCTTTACGTGTCGGTCATCAACACTCGCAGCTTTTGGCCGATTCTCGCCCGCTTTTGGATTATTACTCACTGTTTTGGGGTCCCGAAGTGATTTCCGTAGTTGTTGAACCCCAAGGTGCGCTTACGTGTCGGTCATCAACACTCGCAGTTTTGGCCGATTCTGACCCGTTTCATGGACTATTACTCACTGTTTTGGGGTCCAGAGTGATTTCCACGATTAACGACCCTCGGGTGCGCTTTTACGTGTCGGCCATCAACACTCGCAGCTTTGGCCGATTCTCGCCCGCTTCATGGATTATTACTCACCGCTTTGGGGTCCCGGCGATTTCCATAGTTGTTGAACCCTAAGGCAAGGTGCGCTTTACGTCGGTCATCAACACTCGCAGTTTTGGCCGATTCTGGCCCGTTTCATGGACTATTACTCACTGTTTTGGGGTCCAGAGTGATTTCCACGATTAACGAACCCTGGGGTGCGTTTACGTGTCGGTCATCAACACTCGCAGTTTTGGCCGATTCTGGCCCGTTTCATGGACTATTACTCACTGTTTTGGGGTCCCGGCGATTTCATAGTTGTTGAACCCCAAGGTGCGCTTTACGTGTCGGTCATCAACACCGCAGTTTTGGCCGATTCTCGCCCGCTTTCATGGACTATTACTCACTGCTTTGGGGTCCCGAGTGATTTCCACGATTAACGAACCTCTGGGTGCGCTTACGTGTCGGTCATCAACACTCGCAGCTTTTGGCCGATTCTCGCCCGCTTTTGGATTATTACTCACCGCTTTGGGGTCCCGGCGATTTCCATAGTTGTTGAACCCCAAGGTGCGCTTTACGTGTTTGGTCATCAACACTGCAGCAGTTTTGGCCGATTCTCGCCCGCTTTCATGGACTATTACTCACTGCTTTGGGGTCCCGAGTGATTTCCACGATTAACGAACCCTGGTGCGCGACGGTCGGTCATCAACACTCTGCAGCAGGCTTTTGGCCGATTCTGCCCGCTTTCTTGGATTATTACTCACCGCTTTGGGGTCCCGGCGATTTCCATAGTTGTTGAACCCTAAGGTGCGCTTACGTGTTTGGTCATCAACACCGCAGTTTTGGCCGATTCTCGCCCGCTTTCATGGACTATTACTCACTGCTTTGGGGTCCTGAGTGATTTCCACGATTAACGAACCCTGGGTGCGCTTTACGTGTCGGTCATCAACACTCGCAGCTTTTGGCCGATTCTCGCCCGCTTTCTGGATTATTACTCACCGCTTTGGGGTCCCGGCGATTTCCATAGTTGTTGAACCCTAAGGTGCGCTTACGTGTTGGCCATCAACATTTCATTGAGAGTTCCTCCGTGTCGCCACCGATAGGAAATATGCCTCCACCCGCCTTCAAGGACGGTATTTTTATCAGGGGCCTTGGCCGCCAAACTATCCGCTAGGTGGTTTTCTTATGACCGCTTGTCCGACCACTGCTTCGACAATGACTTCTCAAGTCGTCAAAGGCAACCTTCACGTCAGCTCGGAATTCGCCGAGCGGCTTGATCTGATAGAGCTCTTGTCTGTCAACGAACTCTTAGATCGCATCGCCGCCCTGGGAGTCGCTACGGACTATAATCAGATTGGGCTTAAAACCGATCTAAGAGAGATCAACTTCCCTGTGTCACCCACCACGCTGCGCAGGCAGAGGAACAATGTGGCGACTTTCCTCCAGATTAAAAACTAGACATGTCCGGCTCCCAACCCACCAAGCCGGATTTCATGAGGAACCGACTTCGATCGAGCATCGAACCTAAAGTCGCATCGGACCGACTCGCTGGACAACATCCAGCAACCCAAGCTTCCAAGATTGGAAACTTTACGGCCTTTAAGCCCCGAGATAGGTAGGGATCCGGATTTTATTCCACCCACCCGCCCGCACATATGCGATCTATCTCTAATACGGCAAGAGCCCGCTGAAACAAAGACATCACTATCGGGCCAGATTCCTCCGGTTTTGGACAGGATAAAGGATCGCCGAGAGGAAAACGCACTTCAATCTTTTGCAGTAATTGCACGGACAAGGAATATTGAATGCCATCGTCGTCAGAAATCGCACGCTTCACCGATCCAAGGCCCATAGTACTAAACTATCAGGCGATAGAAAGTTTCCGGAAAACCGAAAACCAGTTTTGGGACAATCCGGCCCCGAATACAACCCTAGTCCGAAACAAAAGGGTGCATCATACTCAGGCCCCAGATGCAAAAACCAAAAAACAAAAACCCCATAGAGGGCACGGAACCGTACTGGAGGGATGGCTCAGTGGACCCTGTAAGCTTCATAGTACAGAGGGCACCATCCCAACACATAGCCTTCGAGCATGTTGGATATTACGGCAGGTGGCCAAAAGTGGCGAGGAGCTTCTAGCCCCGGAAAACCGCTCCAACAATACCGGTACGGTATCAACAGTCTTCGAGACCTTTGCATCAAATAATATGCGAAAACGAACAATCCGCGGCCTCGCCGAAGTCTACCAAGTAGCAACAGCAAATCCATGGAGCGACACATCCATCACCTTCAACACAAGCGACGAACCTAAATTCCGAACAGCCCGAGCACCAGCCGCACTGGTGCTTAGTCCCATAGTGGACGGCTTTCGACTCAGAAAGGTCCTCATGGATGGTGGCAGCGGACTAAACCTCATCTACGAGGAAACTCTTCAAAAAATGGAAATATACTGGAGCCGTATTGAGCGAAGCAGCACAACCTTCAGAGGAATAATCCATAGCCGGAAGCGCTGCACCGAAAAATCACACTGATGTGGTGTCCGCTCACGGACAATTACAGATCCAAGAAGTCACGCCCAAGTGGCCCTGCTCAACAGCGGATATCACGCTATATTAGGACGAGAGGCATTCACAATTTTTCAAGCCGCACTCTATTACGGGTACATGAAGCTCAAAATGCCCGGCCCGCGGAATAATCACTCGCTAGCGATCCGACATAGCACTCGCACCGAAAACAAGACAGCCGACTAGCCATGGAGGTTTCTATCCAAGCCTTAGCGGCAGAAGAACTCATCGCGCTGCGCCTTCACGGTGAACAGGACGATGTGATACTCGATAAAAGATCCAAGTCCACCTCCTTCAAACCAGCAGATGAAATAGTACAATTCCAGTCCATCCAACGGACTCCAACAAAGACGGCCTCCATTGGGGCACAATTGAACCTCGAGGTAGACGCCAGATCATGCGAATTCCTTCGAAAATGGGACATTTTCACCGCATCCTTCGGATATGCCCGTAATCCCACGCAGATTGGCGTAACACGCCTTAAACATCCTAAAAGGATTCAAGCCACCAAACAGGCTCTTCGACGATTTTCTCAACCCAAAAGACAGGCAATGGGGAAGAGCTAGCCAAACTATTGGAAGCCGGATTCATCGAGATATCAAACATCCGGATTGGCTAGCAAATCTGGTAATGGTACCAAAGAAGGACAAATCCGGTGCCTATGCGCCGATTTTAAAGACCTCAATAAGGCTTGCCTAAAGGATCCCTTCCTCCCCGCAGATCGACTAAATAATCGATGCTACCGCAGGCACGATTCGCAGCTTCCTCGACGATACTCGCTACCATCAAATCAAGATGGCGGAAGCGACCAAGCCGCAACGGCATTCATCACTGATACGGACCATTCTGCTTCTACACGATGCCCTTCGGACTTAAAAACGCCGCGCAATATATCAGCGCATGATTCAAACATGTCCGCTACCCAGACGGCAAAACAATGAGAGACATACGAGACGACGAGTCGTCAAAACCAAACACGCCGAAACTCTAGTAGACGATTTGAGGCTCACATTCGACAACCTCACAAAGATAGGACATCAAGTTGAATCCGAAAATGCGCTGCATACCAGCCGGAAAGTCTGCTGGGCTTCAATGTATCCGTAGAGGAATTGAAGCAAACCCGCCAAGATCCGAGCTCACACAGCTTGGATATTCCAAAAGACCTCAAGCATACAAAAATTGACCGGATGCATGGCAGTTTAAGCCGCTTTATCTCCCGCTTGGGAGAAAAGGCATCGCCTTTATCGCCTCCTTAGGCGCATCAACACTTCGAGTGGACGGATGCTGCCACCGCCGGACTCAAGAAATAAAAGCCATATTGGCAACAAATCCGTCCTAGCTGTACAAACCTAGGCGAACCCATGTTGTTATACATCGCAGCAACACATCAAGTTGTAAGCGCGGTACTGCTGTTGAACGAGAGATGTAGGGCATAAATTCTCTTCAAAACCAGTGTACTACGATCCACCGTATAACCCCTCGCAAGTACCGCTACCCGCACTATCAAAAGATAGCCTACGCGTGTTCATGGCATCCCGAAGTCTCGACACTACTTTCAAGAGTGTTTGATAACAAGTGGCCTCAAGTACCACTCAATGACATTATAAACAACCGCGACGCAACGGGCAGGATTGCAAATGGGCCATTGAGCTCTTACCATTCTATATAACCTACAAGCCTCAAGCGAGCTATAAAGTCACAAGTTTTGGCTGACTTTGTCGCTGAATGGACCGTTTAACTCCCTAAAGAGTACGACGATACTCCAATTGGACTATGCACTTCGACGGCTCCAAAATGTTGGCCGGATCGGGGTCTGGCGTTGCCTTGACGCCCCCAACCGGGACACAGTCCAATACGTATTTCAAATAATGTACACGGACTCCAACAACGCAGCCGAATATGAGGCCCTCCTACATGGTCTCCGGATGGCAATCTCCATGGGCATTCAGCGCCTAGAGGTGCGCGGGGATTCAAACCTTGCAATATCCCAAATAAATGGAAACTTTGACGCCAAGGATCCGAAAATGGTAGCATATCGCAACGCTGTCCTAAAAATGTCAGCTCGGTTTGAAGGACTTGAATTCCATCACGTAGCCCGAGATAATAACCAAGCAGCCGACGTACTGGCACGCATCGGTGCAAAACGTGACGCTGTCCCTCCAAATATCTTCCTGGAACGGCTCTTCAAGCCGTCCGTACTATGGGAAGAGGAGACCGGAAATGACAAACCGGAAACAACCGCGCCAACCGGCGATCCAGCCGATGACATAACACCTTCAACCCACGACATAATGGCAGTAATCGCCTGTGGATGAACCATTCCTAGCCTACTTGCTTAGGCAGGAACTCCCAAGACCAAAACGAGGCCCGCTGCATAGTCCGCGATCGAAAGCCTACAAGGTTCATGAGGAGAACTTTATAAGAAAAGTACAACCGAGTTCTTCAAAGGTGTATCTCCAAGAGGAAGGGCGAAACCTCCGGCTGAAATTCATGTCTGACTAGGCGGATACCACGCAGCAGCCCGGCCCTTGTAGGAAAGGCATTCGCACAGGATTTTATTGGTCGACGGCCGGCAGATGCCCAGACTTAGTCTAGAGATGCGCCGTTGTTAGCTCTTTGCTAATCGAGCTATATGCCACCCACCGCCTCAAAACTATACCCATTACCTGGCCGTCATGGTCCGGGACTTGATATGGTTGGACCCCTTAAAGGGGGAACCCACAAGCAAAGGTACCTATTGGTCATGGTGGATAAATTCACCAAATGGATAGAGGCCAAACCGTCAAAACGGCAGAGTCCGGACCAGTGATAGACTTTATATCCGGATCGTACATCGCTACGGTGTCCCCACAAAGATCATCACCGACAACGCACTAACTTCATGGCCGACGAGGTTAAATCATGGTGCAAAAACATGGGCATTAAGCTCGACTACGCTTCAGCCTATCACCCTCAAACCAACGGTCAAGTGGAACGAGCAAATGGTCTAATAATGAGCGCATTAAACCCACTAGTGGGGTCACTTACAAAATCCGACACGACCGGGTAGAGGAGCTCGACCAGACTGGGGCTGCGGACAACGCCAACCGTATTACCGGATTCACACCATTCTTATGGTATACGGCGCAGAGGCGGTTTTGCCTCATGACATCATTCATGACTCACCTCGAAAAGCGCATGTACGAAGAACGAGAAGCCAAGCTGGATCGGCAGGACAGCTTGGACGCATTGAGGAGGAACGCGACATCGCCAAGGCTCGCTCCGCATTTTATCGCCAGCAGGCTCAAGATATCAAAGCAGAGAAGCACGGGCCAAGACTTATAACGCTGGCGAACTAGTTCTACGCCTTCCGGACAAGAAAAGGACAAGCTCAAGCCCAAATGGGAGGGCCCTTCATCATCGACTCAAGTCCTCGACCGGCGGGCGCCGCACCACTAAATGCATCGCATAACCGACTCGAGCCGAACCCATGGAACGCAGCCCGCCTCCGAAGATTCTACGCCTAGCGCCGGACTAAGAGTTCGTCCCCTTCCCCCGTCCAAATTTTTTTTTACACTCCAGCTGCACTTCGTTTCTCTTTCTTCTCTTAACCTTTCTTCATAAAAAGCCCTTCAGGGCCGACTTGCACATTGTTTGCACACACACACATGATGTGCCATCCGACTCATTATACTGGGGCTTCTTTTCAAGAAGCTCAATTGTAAGGGCTTTATGCCTAGCACATGTGTCAAGCTTCCACATGTACCTTTTACTCACCATTATATGCATCAATATGACTTAAGTGTTGGCTAAGCTGGGTTGCTCTCTCCTGCTTACCCCCACGCTCCCGATTGTTCGGCTAGGAGGTAAAGGAGCACCTCACGATTGTTACTTGCCGGGTCAGCCGGGCTGTGTACCTCAGACGGGTGAAGCCGAAAGCTAGCGCTCCTAAGGGAATATTCGGTCGGTGACTTGAAAGATGATTTTTACCTACCGCTTATCTGCCCCATATGTTTTTCTCTTTTTTTCGTAGTCCCACATGCACTTTAGGCATGCCTCCCGTGAAAGGAACCCTCAATGGAACTATTCTCCCGGAAGATGTTTCTTACTAACCATGTAATATAACATAACTAGTTGGGCACTTGTCCGATAAAGCACTAATGACCCCTACGCCTGGTCTCCATGCATACCCTGTTGTTTCTTAACCAAAAGGTATTCGACACACTCCGACTCTAGGGTCCCGAGGTCGGCTTAAAAGGTCGGCAAAGACAGACGATCTACAATCTGCTAGAAGGCATTTCACATGTCATTTTAAAATACATTGTCAAAATTACTGATTGTATTCCTCTTCAATCCTGCCTAACAGTGCTGTCCAACTTACAGTCCCTGCTAGAAAATTTAGCAGCCAACTCTACTTGGCTGTATACTAAACTCACAAGGATCTCCTTCCCATCGGGCCCCACCGTCCAACTCGCCATGTGGTTGGGATCCGCCTTCTTGTACCGCTGCCTTCACCATGGCCCAAGCCTCCCCTCGCACCTCAAGGCAGCCGAAATCTTCCATAAACGGAAGCGCCACCAAGACTCCGGAGTTTCTCCGCAAGCTCCCCAAGGCCCTCGGTAGGGAGACGACCGCACACGTTCGGACGACGCTGCTCATCGCTTGCTGAACTCGTTCGAGCAGTTGCAACAGCTCGGGAAGTTGATCACCCGTCGATACGGGCTTCTCCTCCGCAGGGCGACCTGTGAGTATACCTACAAGTCATATTCTGTCAATCGACCTCCTCGCCGAACTCTTCTTTTCAAAGGAGTTCGCTCAACCACTTACTATAGATGCCGCGACGAATCCGCTGATTCTCCTTAACGGAGCCGGACAGCTCGACCCGAACGCCTTTCAGCTCTTCTCCAAGCTGGGCGTGGGCATCTTGAAGCTTGTTCCTTTCCTGCAGATTCTATTCAAGACCTCTCGCCGCCTTCACCAAGCAGCAGCAGTTCCTCGCCTGTCCAGATCCTGTCCGGCAAAGACTGCAATGTCATTATTAGACTTGCGCACACGCCAGACAAGGCTTATATTTAACAAAAATGTGTTACCAGAGGAGCCTCGGTGTTTCCTCTGCAAAGTGCGCCTCAAGTTGGGCTTTGCATTCTTGCAGCCCCGAGACAGTCGGGCATTCTTCTTGGTAAGAGCTCATGCTTTCAAGTGATCCTAAATCAGTTAACATAACTACTTTAAGTCTCGGGGCTACTGGCATATACCATTAAATTCCCTTACCAGATGTCTTTTACATACTGCTCCGTGGCTCGTAAAACCATCTTGAGCAGCACGGAGATGCGCGTCTCTGCGTTAAAGGCGCTCAGCGCCTGGGGGAAAAGCACGCCACGAAATATTGTCCGCGGCGCCTATGGTTCATGGCGCTCTCCACCTCGCACTTGGTGGCGGACAGTCTGTCGGCATCCTCCGTTGAGGAGTATCCGCCCACGCCTTGCGCTTGTCTCCCCCCCGCATCGGGCGCTGAGCTCGGCGGTACAGTCGGATCGACAACCTCTACGCCCGCAGTCCGGCGAACGTTTTTTCTCCTACAAGGATCATGAGCACTCAGACGCTCCCTAGAACGCTGTTCAATATTAAAAAACAAGATATATCTTTGCGGCGACGTTCCAGTCCGTGCCGCGCTCCTTTTTCCGCTGCTGGTCCGAATCGCCTTTGTTGGTCACCATGAGCTC
Source organism: Aegilops speltoides (assembly GCA_021437245.1). Lineage (NCBI taxonomy): Eukaryota > Viridiplantae > Streptophyta > Magnoliopsida > Poales > Poaceae > Aegilops > Aegilops speltoides. Next base: position 45,560 of record JAHHZJ010003793.1, on the reverse strand, counting down.
GGCTCTCCGCCTCGAAGGAGCTTCCTGTAAAACACCATCGTTCGCAAAGGTCAGAAAGGGGCAAGGAAGAGATAATGGTGTCCGGACCTCGGTTACAATCACCTGGGAAGCCGGATATAATCCGGGGTAGTCCGCCGTAATGGCGACTAAAGCGTTATCTGTCGTGGTTCTAAGTCTGACAGTAGAGTGGGGGGTAGGTAAGGAGAGGCAAGGTCCTAGCTATGGAGTAGTTGTGAACACAAGTTTATGTACGAAGTTCAGCCCTTCTCGGAAGAAGTAAAAGCCCCACGCCTCGGAGCCCTGAGGCGGTCGAGTGGATTATGAGTGTAGGTATTACAAGAGTGCGAACCCCTCTATCTGTGGAGGGGGGTGGCTTACATAGAGTGCGCCAGGACCCCAGCCAGCCCACGTAATGGAGAGGTTAAAGTACATTAAGTCTGGGGCGTCACTGGTAACGCCTCATAAAGTGCCTTAACTATCATTAAGTCTATTAAATTACAAGCCGTTGCGTTGCAGGGTGCCTTCTGACCTTCTGGTGGTCGAGTGTATCTTCACGGTCGAGTGAGTCTTCCTTGGTCGAGTCCTTCCAGTCAGTCGAGTGGGTTCCTCTTTGGTCGACTGGAAGATGATCTCTTCTAAGAGTACCCTTGGGTAGGACGTTTAGGTCAGGCCTATGACCCTACCCTAGGTACATGAATCCATCATTAGCCCCCGAATGGATTGAGGCTTGAGTGAAGGAGAAGTTGACGTTGTTTCCGATTGTCTTTTGCATACTGGCTATGTGTTGTCTTGGATCGAGATCTTTTCCGTTGATAACAAGCAACTTTTCTTCAGTCGACTCGATCCATTCTTCTTCTCTAGTCGAGTGACCTTTTTTACTTCGCTATTCCCGAGCGACGGATCGCAGGAAATCTCGCACTTGACAGACCGATCTGTCTCTCGCGGATCTCGCGGGATACGAAATTTGGGGAAGCGCTGGCGGAAACGGATCATGCGCCGGATGGGACATAACAGGACGCCGATCTTCGGCCGCTTTTTCCGCCACGATCGTGCAAAGGCAACTATTTCGGATATGATTGGATTGTTCGGTCCACCGTCATCCACTGGAAGGGATGCTATAAATGCGACTCGTGAGGGTTTCTCGACAAGACTACGCCTCTTTCCTCCTCTGCTCTCCTCGCCTCGCCTTCTGCAATCGCTGCCGCTCCTGCTACTTTCTCTCTTGTGCATTCTACCAAGCGCTATGGGCAAAGAGAAGACGGCGTGCGAGCGTCATGAAAAAGGCGTCGGCGGAGAAGGCGTCGTCGGCGAAGGCGAAGGGAGATCTACCAGCCGCAGCGGTTCCTCGTCGAGATCCCGCTGTCAAGGGCTGGGTCCAGGAGATTGATCCAGAGACCATCAAGGAGAAGGATCTCCTCGATATGGCCAACGACGGGCTGATCCCCACGGCGCCATGAGGCTTCCCCGCCAAGAGTGGCAGCCTCACCAAAGAGGGTGAGTGTGTGCTCCTGCCACCCATGTCGACCGAGGATTTCGCTGCCACCGAGTGTTTTCTTTCGGGTTTTCTGAATTTCTTCGAGCCCAGCTCCACCATTTTACTCCAAACTCCATCACAGATCTTGCTGCGTTTGTGTCTATGTGCGAAAACTTCTTGGGCTGTCGACCGCACTGGGGTTTGTTCAAGTATATCTTGACATGTCGCTCTCAGACTGTGAAGAAGGCAAGTCCTGGTGACGAGAAGACCCAAGTAGTCCAGATGTGCGGTGGCTTTGGGTTCCAATTGAGGAATAAGAGCACCTTCCCAGCTATGTCTTTTCCCGAGTCGGTCAGGGGCTGGCAGTCGACCTGGTTCTACTGCCGGAATGAGACGACGCCGGACGATCGACCGGTCTTCCCGCATTCACCATGAGTTGAGTGAACAGACCCTCCTCCCTGAAGGTGGTTCCAGAGGAGAGAGCTGAGGTGAAGATGTTGATGGATCGCGTGGTACAGCTGGTTCGGGACGGTGTGACTGGTATGGACCTCTTGGAGGTTTTTCTTCGGAGGCGAATCCAGCCTCTCCAGTTCCGGAGCCACTGCATGTGGCTGTATCAAGGCATCAAGACGAGACTCGCGTCCCACCCGGAGGCGGCAATGACGATGCCATAGTGGAAAGATGGATGGCTGCGATCATCGGGAACAAGGACAACCTCGCGGATCCCGGAGGATTTCCCACTTGACCACAACAGCGCTCCAGAAGGTACATTTGCTCGCTTTCCATTGTATATCCGTCGAATGTGTTTCGTGATTTGGTCGATTGAGCTCGTTTTGATATTTTCCAGGCCCTCACCGAGCTGTACTCAATGCCCAATGGAGCTCAGTTCCGATTGAGGAGGGAGAAGCCAGCGGAGGCGAGAGCCAGGAAGAGTGGGACTCAGACGCTGCTGAAGGTGACGATGACGATGACGACGATGATGATGATGACGATGAGGATGAGGAGGAGGAAGAGGAGGTTGCTCCACCGCTACGGAAAGGCGGTCAAAACTTGTGCATGATCCTGCGATCAACGCGGGAAGGGGTTGCATCGCCTCACACCGACCAAACGCCTCGGACCGCTTCTCCGTGCCGACCGAGAAGGCGCCAAGCGATCGAAGGTAGTCTCCGTCGAAGCCAACCAAGCCTCGCCAAAAATGAAGGTGTCCATCCCCACCATTTCAGGTAAATATATCACTTAAGTCTTCCTGTTCTATACAAGTTTTGACTCTGGTTGATACTTGAATCGGTCGACTGATTCTTTGGAACTTCATTGCTGCGACTTCCGAAACTTCAGGCAAGGCCGAGGACCATGAGATGGAGGACGCGACCTCAAATCCTGGTATCAGATCCTTAACTCTCTTAGTCGACCGACTCATAGTTTCTGACTTTGACTCTTTCTGAAGCTCCAACCAATGACATTATCACCCTTCCCGACGACGATGACGAGGATGAGGAACCATTGAAGTATAGGAGGAGCAGGAAAGCGACCATTGGCAAAACAACTCCAGATGTGACGGCGCCCGAGACTGTTGTCACGGAAGGGGAAAACACCACTCGACCCACCGTGTCTTTCGCGGTGCCGTTGACAAGTGCTCGTCCCTCTTCGTCGAGTGCTGGGCAGCCTTCGCTCTTCACCACGCACCACGTCCCGGAGGACCAAGCTAGTGCTGCTAAGGAGGCGATCCGTCAAGCAGTGGATCATGATGGAGCGGTGAAGATCGCTCGATGCAAGCCAAGCATCTTACGACGCCAGCTCCGCCCTTCAAAGCAATGTTCAGGTTAGTCGACCACCGCCTGTTCTGTTAGGATATGCTATCAAAACTTTTCTTTCTGGATTTGTAGCAGTCACCCACTAGGTGTGTTGGTAAAAAACTCCGTATTAGCGGGGCACGCTGAGTGCACCCACTGGGTGTAGTCCCCAAGGCTAAGGTCGATCACTGGCAATCGGTCTTAGGCTTTATAAGTAAATCTGATCATCACTTTCAATGAAACGAATGGGTTTTCAAACCGATGGGGCATCGCTGAGTGCACCCACTGGTGTAGTCCCCTAGATCGTGGTCGATCACGCGCTTGATTACAGTCTGAAGAAATTTTGGTCGACTGATCGACTCTGTCTCTGAATAAGACCAGTGGGGGCACGCTGAGTGCACCCACTGGGTGTAGTCCCCGAGACTACGGTCGAATGCTTGCATTTGACTGTAGTCTTAGAAACGTGTCATTTTTCTCTATTCACTCGGAAGTGAAGTATCTTTGACATTTTGTCGATTGTTTCTTCGTAGAAATCCTGTGATCTTGCGGCGCTATATCGAATCGGAGCGAAGCATATTCAGCTCGAGTTGGACTTGAAGCTAGTGCAGAGAATCGACGAAGGCAAAGGAGGAGACCAAAGGTATGTTTGGTGAGACTTGACGACTCCTTTCTCCCCTCATTTGCTTCAAACCTGACTTTGTTGTAATTTATGAGCAAGTGAAGGAGGCCCAGAGGAAGAAGGAGCTTGAGCTGTCTCGAGAAGATCAAGCTTGCCGATTTAAAAGCTAGCCTCAGTCACCAAGCTCGAACAGACAATGCCAATCAAGGCTTCTCGGCCATTGCCACCAAGGACGTTGATCGATTGAAAGTCGACAAGACTACTCGACCGAGAGGATCAACCAATTGACCGGAAGAAGAATGACCTGGAAGGCTTCTTGGGTGGTCTTGCTAAAAAATTGTTCCTTATGCTCGAAGGTAGTCTTCTTCACTCGACCAATTCTTCCAATTGTTATGTTCCCATTCGACTATTTTCTTGATTCGGGGTTTTGTCTTTGCAGAGTTCTGTCGCAACTTTGAAGAAGAAACCAGTCAGCTAGAGACGAACCTCGACCCTGTCAATTCTCCGGTGAACGATGAAGCTGCCATGAACATCTTCCGACTGGAGTCCCGTGTTGCCGCTGTCGTGGATTACCTCGCAAGACTGAAGGTTGCTACGTCCTGCATTGACTCGACGCTCTGGCCCAGGGAGACACTCCAAAATGACCTCGAGTCGTTGATGGCTCGACTGAACGCCGTCCCTGACCGAGTGCAGGAATGGAAGAAGTCTTCGGCTCGGTGTGGCGCAGATGTGGCCCTGTGTCTGGCGCGAGTCCATTGCAAGGATGCACGAGAAGCAAGCTGGCGGCTCTCCGAGTGGCCAACACCAAGAAACACGACTTCAGGTCCTTCATGGAGACTTTCATCGCTGCTGCTACCCGGATCGCAGATGGGATTGACCTCGACGAGTTCGTTGCTCCTTCCAGCCCTCCACAGGAGGGGTAAAAAACTTTCTTTGAGCCTTTAAATTTGCCTCGGTATGCCGAGTGGAATTGTAACCGATAAAACCTTAACATGCTTAACGCCTGAGCACTCTCGGTTCTTTTAGGTATCGACCTAAACTTGGATTGGATGTTTGGATATGATTGCTCTTGGCTTGAATTGCCCTTTGCAGGTTAATAGCAAGATGCCCACTGCAGATGACTTATTTCTTAGGCGAGCACTGGGCTGCAGCTAAGCCCCCGAGTGAGAGGTTTGCTCTTCACTCGGTAGGATTTCTTATATCTTAGGCGAGCGCTGGGCTGCAGCTAAGCCCCCGAGTGAGAGGTTTGCTCTTCACTCGGTGGGATTTCTTATACCTTAGGCGAGCACTGGCTGCAGCTAAGCCCCGAGTGAGAGGTTTGCTCTTCACTCGGTGGGATTTCTTATACCTTAGGCGAACTGCGCTGCAGCTAAGCCCCAGTGAGAGGTTTGCTCTTCACTCGGTGGATTCTTATACCTTAGGCGAGCACTGGGCTGCAGCTAAGCCTCCGAGTGAGAGGTTTGCTCTTCACTCGGTAGGATTTCTTATACCTTAGGCGAGCACCGGCTGCAGCTAAGCCCCCGAGTGAGAGGTTTGCTCTTCACTCGGCAGGATTTTTGTATTTGCGGCGAAGCTCGGAGGAGAGGGTCGCAGTCGACCTGCAACTCGTCTTCCTTGCGAACGCACACGTTACTTGTGGTGTAGCTCGGAGGAGAGGGTCGCAGTCGCAGCCGACCTGCGCCTCGTCCTCCTTGCGAGCGTGCATTGTACTTAGGTGAGTACTGGACTGCAGCTAAGCCTCCGAGTGGAAGTCTGGCTTACCACTCGGTAGGATTTTTAATATCTTAGGCAAGCACTGGGCTGCAGCTAAGCCCCCGAGTGAAAGTCTGGCTTACCACTCGGTAGGATTTCTTATACCTTAGGCGAGTACTGGACTGCAGCTAAGCCTCCGAGTGGAAGTCTGGCTTACCACTCGGTGGGATTTTAATAACTTAGGCGAGCACTGGGCTGCAGCTAAGCCCCGAGTGAAAGTCCGGCTTACCACTCGGTGGGTTTTAATAACTTAGGCGAGCACTGGGCTGCAGCTAAGCCCCGAGTGAAAGTCGGCTTACCACTCGGTGGGATTTTTAATAACTTAGGCGTAGTCTTGGATCTGCAGCTAAGCCTCCGAGTGGAAGTCGGCTTACCACTCGGTGGGATTTTTATAACTTAGGCGGCGGATTCGCAGCTAAGCCTCCAATGGAAGTCTGGCTTACCACTCGGTGGGATTTGTACAAACTTAAGCTAAAGCGGATTCGCGACTAAGCCACCCACTGGGGAAAATTTATCGACAAAAATAAAAAGTGACAAAATTATGAAGGAATTATGACACTATTATTTCAAGCCCATGAACTACGTATATTTTATTACAACTCTTCCGAGTGAAAAACTTTAAGTATAAAGCGGGCGGAGCAGATCCGCGTTCAAGCTCGGGGCTCTTGATATTGTGTTCGACGTTGTAGAGACGATATGCCCCATTGTGGAGAACCTTTGTGACGATGAAGGGCCCTTCCCAGGAGGGAGCGAGCTTATGTTGTTTCTGCTAATCCACTCGAAGGACCAGATCCCCTTCCTGGAAGGCTCGACCTCTCACATTTCTCGCGTAAAGGCGACGCAAGTCTTGCTGGTAGATGGTCGAGCGGATCAGAGCCATCTCCCTTTCCTCTTCTAGGAGGTTGACTGCATCTTGTCGCGCTTGCTCAGCTTCTGCTTCATTGTAATGTTCAATTTGGGGAGCATTGTGAAGGAGATCACTCGGCAGGACTGCTTCTGCTCCATAGACCAGGAAGAAGGAGTTCTTCCGTCGACCGATTAGGTGTGGTTCGCAAACCCCAAAGCATCAAGGAGTTCGTCAACCCAAGCTCCACCGCATGCTTGAGATCTCGCATCACCGGGGCTTGCACCCTTGAGGATTAATCCGTTGGCTCGTTCCGCTTTGTCCATTCATTGTGGATGGGCGATCAAGCGTAGTCGACTCGTGTGCCTTGGGCGTTGCAGAAATCCTTGAATTCTTCCGAGTCAAAATTCGACCCATTATCCGTGATAATGCCAAAGGGACCCCATATCTCGAGCGTCGACTCTCGATGAATGAAACAGCGATGATCGGCGTCAAGACTTTTGATTGGTTTAGCTTCAATCCACTTGGTGAACTTGTCGATTGCTACCAAAGACATGCGTGAAACCGCTCCGACCTGTTCGCACGGGACCGACCATGTCCAACCCCCATACTTTGCAAAAGGCCGACGAGTGGAATGGCCTTGAGTATGACGCAGCTTGTGTGACATATTGGAGTAGAACCGGCATCCTTCGCACTTGTCCACTATTTCTTTCGCCATCTCATTTGCCCTTGGCCAGTAAAATCCGGCTCGGTATGCTTTGGCTACAATGGTCCGAGAGGACGCATGGTGACCACAGGTCCCCGAGTGGATGTCATTGAGTATGACTCGACCTTCTTCTGGCGTTATGCATTTTTATTCGACTCCCGTCGGGCTTTCTCTATACAACTGCTCTTTGATAACGGTAAAGGCTTTGGATCGACGGACGATCTGCCGAGCCTCTTCCTCATCCTCTGGGAGTTCCTTCCTCGGAATATATGCGATGTATGGAATTGTCCAATCGGGAGTGACCACTAAAACTTCCATGACAAAGTCGACCACTGCCGGGACTTCAACCTCAATCGAGTCTGTGGCACTCTTGGGCTGTGGAGCTTCCTCTGTGAAGGGATCTTCTTTGACTGTACGGAGTCGTATATGCTCCAAAAATACACCACTGAATAGCTTCTCTTTTGGAGCCTATCTTCGCGGATCATCTGCTGCTTGATTTTTCAATCGGGGATGTGATGGAGTTCCAACCCTCGAACTTCTTTTCCAGCTTCCTCACTGCATTGCAAGATCCGATCATAAATTTGGGCTTCTCACGTCCCACTCCTTCATCACTTGATTGACCACTAGATCTGAGTCGCCATAGACCATCGGTGCGACGGACGCCGAGTGAGATGGCCATGCTAATCCATATAAAAGGGCCTCAGACTCGCCTCATTGTTGGAGGAATCAAAGTGAATCGAGCACATACCTAAGCTTATCTCCTCTGGGGAAACCAAAACAACCCCAAAGACTGTAACCATTCAGCATCTTGGAGCCATCAAAGAACATGGTCCAATGCTCCGAGTGAACTTCATCATTGTCATTGTTCAATCCACTCAGCAAGGAAATCCGCTTCTGCCCAGGGACTTAATGGCTTTCTTTGCCTCGAATTTGATATCAAGGGAAGAAGTTCAATCGCCCATTTCGCCACTCGACCAGCTTGCATCTCTGTTGTGCGGGATCTACGATAAAGGAGCGTCGGCGGCGGTGTGATAGAATGATCAGAGAAATAGTGAGCAACCTTCTTCGTGGTCATGTATATGCCATACACAAGCTTCTGATAATGCGGGTATTGCTGCTTGGATGGAGTCAAGACTTCGGACAAATAATACACCGGCGCTGAACTTTGAAGGCCTTTCCTTCCTCTTCCCGCCGACCGTAAGCACAGATCGACAACTTGTCCGATGGCTGCAATATAAAGCAACAGGGCTCTTTGCTGATTGGAGCAGCAAGCACCGGCTGGGTGGAGAGCGAGCTTTAGCTCGGCAAGCGCTGCATCAGCCACAGAGTCCACTCAATTTGTCGACCTTCTTCATCGATCGGTAAAGAGGTAATGCCTTTTCACCGAGGCGTGAGATGAATCGACTTAAAGCGCCAAGCATCCATGAAGCTTCGACGTCGTGCACTCGCATGTATGCGTTTCATGCGGAGAATAGTGCCGATTTTTTCAGGGTTAGCATCGATCCCTCGTTCGGAAACGAGAAAACCGAGTAATTTTCCACCAGGAACTCCGAATGTGCACTTTGACGGATTGAGCTTGATATCGTACCTTCTGAGGTTGGCAAATGTTTCGGCGAGGTCAGCAAGCAGGTCGGAACCTTTTCGTGACTTAACGACGATATCATCCATATACGCTTCCACATTCCGACTGATTTGAGTGAGAAGACACTTCTAGATCATTCGCATAAATGTGGCTCCGGCATTCTTGAGACCGAATGGCATGGTGATATAGCAGAAGCACCCGAATGGAGTGATGAAAGCTGTTTTTATTTCATCGGGCCCATACTGAGCGGATCGATGGTACCGGAATATGCATCTAGAAAATACAATCTCTCACATCCCGCGGTCGAGTCAACAATTTGATCTATGCGGGAGAGGAAAATGATCCTTTAGGCAGGCCCGATTGATGTGCTTAAAATCAATGCACATGCGGGTGAGTTGTCCTTCTTGGGAACCATGACAACATTAGCAAGCCACTCGGGTGATATATCTCTCGGATGAATCCTGCTGCCAACAATGAGCCACTTCTTCACCAATAGCTTTTCTCTTACGGGCGGCGGACGCGAAGATGCTCTTTGACTGGTTTTGCTGACTTGTCGACTCGAGGCGATGCTCACCAGTCCCACAGAACACGGCATGTCACCGGCTTCCATGCGAAAATGTCCCGATTCTCACGGAGGAACTGGATGAGCGCTTCTTCCTATTTCGGTCGAGTGTCGTGGAGATGTGGGTCGGGCTGCATTGGGATCGGTCGGTGAATATGAACTGCCGTCTCACCGAACGGCTCGAAATGCGAACTCGTGGCTGGCTTCTTGGATCGGAACAAATCACTCGGATCTGCGTTTTGCTTGTATTCGTCGAATTCGACCGCTGTCACTTGGGAGTCGGCAATCCTCGAGCCCTTCTGAAAGCACTCTTCTGCCTTCTTCCGATCGCCGGTCACAAGTGATCACTCCTTTGGGCTGGCATTTTCAGTTTGAGGTACACGTAGCATGGTCGGGCCATGAATCGTATGTGGTGGCCTCCCAAAATGGCGTGGTATGCACTCGAAAATCCACAACCTCAAAGGTCAACTTTTCCTTGCGAAAGTGCTTGGAATCACCAAAACCACGTCCGTGGCTATTTGGCTGAGTGAGTTGGCCTTCTTCCTGGTATGACTCGTGGAAACTCATATTGTCGGTGCTCGATCGGGACATCGAATGCCCATCCCTTTAACGTATCCGCATATAACAAATTCAGCCCACTACCACCATCCATCAGCACTTTTGTCGGTGAGTGCCTTCGACAACCGGATCGACCACTCAACGCTTGCCGCCCGGGGTGGCAATGTGAGTCGGTGATCAGATTGGTCGAATGTGATGGGTGTTTGGGACCACTTCACATAACTTGGCTTTACTGGGCAACCATGTTCACCTCACGGTTAATGACTTTCAATGACTTTTGCTTTCCACATCCGCTGAAGATCATCAGAGTGGAGTTGACATGGGATATTCTTCCCGACTGTCCTCTTTGTCTACGGCCTTGTCGGCTCCTTCTCCTTGTCCTTAGACTGTTTTCCACGAAATTGCTGGATCGAGTCGACATCGGCGAGTGGTGTGCTTCGGTAAATGATGTTGCCCTCTTCATCTTTCTTTGTGTGAATATGGCATGGCATATCCATCACGTCATTGCCTTCTTTATCTTTTACTTTCTTTGGATTCCAGATCCTTTCGCTTCCCTTGAACTTCCCACGAGTCACGGCGGGGCCTCTCCAGAGCTGCTGGCTCGGCTTTCCGTTCGCTTCCATTGGAATTTCCCTTCTCCGACTGACTTGGCTTGTATTTGCCGCTTCGGAGTCGGTCTTCTTCCTCGCCGTTGGCGTACTTGGAAGCAATCTCCATCATACGACTCAGGGTCATGTCGCCGGTTCGACCAAACTTCAAACTTAATTCTTTGTTTTTGACGCCATCCTTGAAGGCGCAAACTGCCTGATGGTCGGACACATTTTCCACAGTATGGTGCAAAGTAATCCACCTCTGAATGTATTCTCGGAGAGTTTCATTGGTCTTCTGCACACAAACTTGCAGCTCTGTCAAACCAGCTGGTCTCTTGCAAGTCCCTTCGAAAGTCCTGACAAACACTCGGGACAAATCTTCCCAAGTATATATACTGCTAGGAGGTAATTGATTCAGCCATGCTCTGGCAGAACCTTCCAAGATGAGGGGCAAATGCTTCATGGCCACCTCATCATTCCCACCACCAATCTGAACAGCCACTTGGTAATCTTCAAGCCAAGTTTGGGCTTAGATTCCCAAAGGAACTTGCTGACTCTGTTGCCAATCTGAAATTGGGGGAATTATCATGCTCGATAGCCTGCTAAAACACTCCGGACCAGAGATATCGCCGATTGCTGGTGGGTGCATCTCTCTCGGTCCGCTCGATGGGCTCTGTTCGGTCGACCAAGCCTTGCACGATAATGGATCGCGCGTCAAAGCCTGGTTCCACAGGGTCGACCGGAACTCTTCGCCCATCTTGAGCTGTCGTCTGTCATCTTGCCGCCGAGGCGTCGACCCTTCCCTCGGAGGAAAGGGCACTCGGCGCTGTCATCTCGGTCGAATCGGTCTCCTTGCTGCTCTCGCCGTTGTCGCGCCCTTCTCGCCATGGAGGCGATCTGCGGCTGTGAGCCGACCGGGCGGTGTTCGCAGCGACGGATCGATCGTGGAATCCTGTTGCGCGATCGCGACACGGCTGAGTTCGGTCTCCTGCTGCTCGGAGTAAATCTACGATCTGCAGAAACCTCTCCTAGCTTCCGATCGACGGCTGGATGGACTACGCTATCGAGTTGCGGCTGCTAAATTCTGAATTGGCGTCGCGGTATACCTGAGTCGGTGGGAAGAGTCGGCGTCGGCCGCTTCGGGATTCGTTGCCTCGCATTCGTCGAGTGCTCGCTGAAGATCCTCCAAGCGGCGCGTTCAGCCACGTTAATGGCGTGCTTCCTCCAAGGCGCGAGCCTCGGGGTTTCTCCGCGATGGGAGTATCAGGGGCATCCATGTTCCTGCGGCGACTCTTTCTCTGCAGAGAGTCGAGTGTCTCGGGCTAGTACTCTTCATGCTCTTGCACGGGGTCACCTCCCCCGGCGGCTCCACCGCCATGGGCGAAGCCGGAGGATCTGAGGGCCGTCGACCATGAGGATCTCCGCCTGGATCACTGCTATCACACTCGGATGCGTCTCTCGGAGCCGGTCGACAGATCGAACAGGCAGTGGGGACTCGTCGGGCTCAATGGCCGCGACCTGGGCGGTGGCCGTCTGGCGAGCCACCGCGTGTTTCACCCACCGCTGGAGTCTCGACCGACCAGAGCGCTTGCGCTGGTGGGAGACTGGGTAGGCGACCGGCAGGGGAGTCGACCGATACGGAGTCGACGGTTGTCGCAGCAGAACGCCGCGAACACATGCGCGAAAGTGCGTCGCCCCACGGACGGGGAGCGCCTCGATGTCAAGTGGAGCCTCCTGGAGCCATGCGGAGTCGTCGGTGACAAAGGTGAGAGCACCGAGACGGATCTTGCGCCCCTCAACCAAAACTCCAGCAGTCATCATGATGAAGGTACTCGGAAGTACTGCAACTCCTCCACAAATCGCTAAAACACCTGCCCCACGGTGGGCGCCAACTGTCGTGGTTCTAAGTCTGACAGTAGAGTGGGGGGTAGGTAAGGAGAGGCAAGGTCCTAGCTATGGAGTAGTTGTGAACACAAGCGATGTACGAGTTCAGGCCCTTCTCGGAAGAAGTAAAAGCCCTACGTCTCGGAGCCCTGAGGCGGTCGAGTGGATTATGAGTGTAGGTATTACAATAGTGCGAACCCCTCTATCTGTGGAGGGGGGTGGCTTATATAGAGTGCGCCAGGACCCCAGCCAGCCCACGTAATGGAGAGGTTAAAGTACATTAAGTCTGGGGCGTAGAGGTAACGCCCCTCATAAAGTGCCTTAACTATCATTAAGTCTATTAAATTACAAGCCGTTGTGTTGCAGGGTGCCTTCTGACCTTCTGGTGGTCGAGTGTATCTTCACGGTCGAGTGAGTCTTCCATGGTCGAGTCCTTCCAGTCAGTCGAGTGGGTTCCTCTTTGGTCGACTGGAAGATGATCTCTTCTAAGAGTACCCCTGGGTAGGACGTTTAGGTCAGGCCTATGACCCTACCCTAGGTACATGAATCCATCATTATCTATGCTGAGCTGGTGGAACACCCCGTCGATCAGCTCCACCTTGATATCCGGATCCTCTTTGGAGGCCGGATCCTGGGATCTCTCTGGATCCTCGGGTTCCGGAGCTGGACTTACCATGTCCTCCACGATCTGACGTAGTTCTTGCGTCGAATACATAATATAAGAAGCTTAAACTTCGAAAACATGGGTCGGGCCCTTAAAGTATCCGCATACCCAACGCCGAGGGTTATTCATGGAGAACCCGTTCAACGGGTTCGTCTGGAGAAAGTCCTCCTTCTCCCCTTTGTAAAGGCCGGACAGGATCGTCACCAGATCCTCGGCCGAATCCGGTCCTTTGCGGCCATGGCGGGTGGCGTCGTCTTCCCCGTTGAAATCCCACATGGGGTGGCCCCTGTATTGCAATGGCTGCACCCCCCGCATAATGCATGTTGCCATGACTCCAATCATGGTCAACCCGGAATGGGCCAGTAATCTTATCCGACCCATCAGATAATGGACGCTCTTGTCTTCCTCCAATCGGGGGCTTCGCGGGCGCCAACTAAGGCGCTTCTTCAGAGGAGCAGTATTGAACTCTGGGAGGCCGATCCGAACAGGGTCCGGCAGCGGAGCGTCCTCTATATAAAACCATTCTAAAGGCCAGTCTTCGGACGCCTTCTTAGGGGTTCCGGATGGATATCCGGTCCCGGCGATGCGCCATATCTCGGCCCCGCCCACTTGGTATATGGACCCCTCGTAAGAGCGGGGTACGAGACATAACAACCTCTTCCACAGCGCAAAATGGGGCTCGATGCCCAGAAATAGCTCACAAAGAGCTATGTAACCCGCGATATGCAGGATAGAGGCGGGCGTAAGGTGATGGAGCTGGAGTCCGTAGAACTCTAGGAGCCCACGGAGGAACGGATGTATAGGAAATCCGAGTCCCCTTATCAGATAGGGGACGAAGCATACCCGCCCCTTAGTTGGGACTGGGGTAGCCTCCGCTTGCTTCCCACCTTGGTAGGTGGCCAACCCGCTCGAACCGGGACCATGAAGGCGGAGGAGATATCCCTTTGCTTGAATCGCCACCAGCTCGTTGTGGGACGGAACATCTCCTCCAATCTCTGGCAGAGGGCTGGGCGAGAAGAAGAGCCGCGTCGACGGTCCATGATGGAATGGATTTTTGGTTAGGGCGCTCGATGAGGACTCATGAAGGAGGATGGTGTGATTTGGATCTGGATTCTTGCCTCTCTTATAGGCAGATTATTTGTACGGCTAGGGGGTAAAACATTAAAGATACCCTAGCTTTTCGCATTCGGGCGACGCGTGGAAGAAGGTCATTATTGGGCGTAGAAGCCAAGAAGCGCGACATTGATAAGGAAGCCGGACACTGTTCGTAGGAACATGGAGTTTAAAGGAGAACCCGCTTTGCAACGCCAAGATTATATCTGCGCGGACTTATCGTCATTGAAGCCTGGTTCGGGGCTACCGAGGAGTCCTGATTCGGGGTGTCCGGACAGCGGACTATCATCGTCCGCGGACTCCAAGACCATGAAGATACAAGATTGAAGACTCCGTCCCGTGTCCGGATGGGACTTTCCTTGGCGTGGAAGGCAAGCTTGGCGATACGGATATGTAAATCTCCTACCATTGTAAACGACTCTGTGTAACCCTAGCCCTCTCTGGTGTCTATATAAACCAGAGGGCTTTAGTCTGTAGGACACAACTTACATTACAACAATCATACCATAGGCTAGCTTTAGGGCTTAGCCTCCTTGATCTCGTGGTAGATCCACTCTTGTACTACCCATATCATAGATATCAATCAAGGAGGACGTAGGGTTTTACCTCCATCAAGAGGGCCCGAACCTGGGTAAAACATCGTGTCCCTTGTCTCCTGTTACCATCTGCCTAGACGCACCGTTCGGGACCCCCTACCCGAGATCCGCCGGTTTTGACACCGACAGGCCGATTCTGGCCCGTTTCATGGATTATTACTCACTGTTTTGGGGTCCCGGAGTGATTTCCACGATTAAGGAACCCTGGGGTGCGTTTACGTGTCTGTCATGAACACTCACAGTTTTGGCCGATTCTGGCCCGTTACTTGGATTATTACTCACCGTTTTGGGGTCCCGAAGTGATTTCCATAGTTGTTGAACCCCAAGGTGCGCTTACGTGTCGGTCATCAACACTGGCAGTTTTGGCCGATTCTGGCCCGTTTCATGGACTATTACTCACTATTTTGGGGTCCCGAAGTGATATCCACGATTAACGAACCATGGGGTGCATTTACGTGTCGGTCATCAACACTCGTAGTTTTGGCCGATTGTGGCCCGTTTCTTGGATTATTACTCACTGTTTTGGGGTCCCGAAGCGATTTCCATAGTTGTTGAACCCCAAGGTGCGCTCACGTGTCGGTCATCAACACTGGCAATTTTGGCCGATTCTGGCCCGTTTCATGGACTATTACTCACTGTTTTGGGGTCCTGGTGATTTCCACGATTAACGAACCACAGGTGCGCGACGTGTCGGTCACCAACACTCGCAGTTTTGGCCAATTGTGGCCCGTTTGTTGGATTATTACTCACCGTTTTGGGGTCCCGAAGCGATTTCCATAGTTGTTGAACCCCAAGGTGCGCTCACGTGTCGGTCATCAACAATGACAGTTTTGGCCGATTCTGGCCCGTTTCATGGACTATTACTCACTGTTTTGGGGTCCCGGAGTGATTTCCACGATTAAGGAACCATGGGGTGCGTTTACGTGTCTGTCATGAACACTCACAGTTTTGGCCGATTCTGGCCCGTTACTTGGATTATTACTCACCGTCTTGGGGTCCCGAAGTGATTTCCATAGTTGTTGAACCCCAAGGTGCGCTTACGTGTTGGTCATCAACACTGGCAGTTTTGGCCGATTCTGGCCCATTTCATGGACTATTACTCACTGTTTTGGGCTCCCGGAGTGATTTCCATGATTAACGAACCCTGGGGTGCGTTTCGGTCATCAACACTCGCAGTTTTGGCCAATTGTGGCCCGTTTCTTGGATAATTACTCACTGTTTTGGGGTCCCGAAGCGATTTCCATAGTTGTTGAACCCCCAAGGTGCGCTCACGTGTCGGTCATCAACACTGGCAATTTTGGCCGATTCTGGCCCATTTCATGGACTATTACTCACTGTTTTGGGGTCCCCGAGTGATTTCCACGATTAACGAACCATGGGGTGCGTTTACGTGTCGGTCACCAACACTCGCAATTTTGGCCAATTGTGGCCCTTTGTTGGATTATTACTCACCGTTTTGGGGTCTCGAAGCGATTTCCATAGTTGTTGAACCCTGAAGGTGCGCTCACGTATCGGTCATCAACACTGGCAGTTTTGGCCGATTCTGGCCCGTTTCATGGACTATTACTCACTGTTTTGGGGTCCCGGAGTGATTTCCACGATTAACGAACCCTGGAGTGCGCTTACATGTCTGTCATGAACACTCGCAGTTTTGGTCGATTCTGGCCCGTTACTTGGATTATTACTAACCATTTTGGGGTCCCGAAGCTATTTCCATAGTTGTTGAACCCCAAGGTGCGCTTACGTGTCGGTCATCAACACTTGCCGTTTTGGCCAATTCTGGCCCATTTCTTGGACTATTACTCACTGTTTAGGGGTCCCGGAGTGATTTCCATGATTAACGAACCCTGGGTGCGTTTACGTGTCGGTCACTAACACTCGCAGTTTTGGCCGATTGTGGCCCGTTTCTTGGATTATTACTCACCGTTTTGGGGCCCCGAAGCGATTTCCATAGTTGTTGAACCCCAAGGTGCGCTCATGTGTCGGTCATCAACACTGGCAGTTTTGGCCGATTCTGGCCCATTTCTTGGATTATTACTCACCGTTTTGGGGTCCCGAAGTGATTTCCACGATTAACGAACCCTGGGGTGCGTTTACGTCATGATCATGAACACTTTCGCAGCTTTTGGCGATTCTCGCCCATTTCTTGGATTATTACTCACCGCTTTGGGGTCCCGGCGATTTCGATAGTTGTTGAACCCCAAGGTGCGCTCACGTGTCGGTCATCAACACTGGCAGTTTTGGCCGATTCTGGCCCATTTCTTGGATTATTACTCACTATTTTGGGGTCCCGAAGCGATTTCGATAGTTGTTGAACCCCAAGGTGCGCTCACGTGTCTGTTATCACAACTGGTAGTTTTGGCCGATTCTGGCCCGTTTCATGGACTATTACTAACTGTTTTGGGTTCCCAGAGTGATTTCCATGATTAACGAACCCTGGGGTGCGTTTACGCGTCGGTCACCAACACTCGCAGTTTTGGCCGATTCTGGCCCGTCTCTTGGATTATTACTCACTGTTTTGGGGGTCCCGAAGAATTTTCCATAGTTGTTGAACCCCAGGGTGCATTGACGTGTCGGTCATGAACAGTGGCAATTTTGGCCGATTCTGGCCCGTTTCACTGACTATTACAAACTGTTTTGGGGTCCGTGAGTGATTTCCACGATTAACGAACCCTGGGGTGCGTTTACGTGTCGGTCATCAATACTCGCAGTTTGGGCCGATTCTGGCCCATTTCTTAGATTATTACTCACTGTTTTGGGGTCCCGAAGCGATTTCCATAGTTGTTGATCCCCAAGGTGCGCTCACGTGTTGGTCATCAACACTGGCAGTTTTTGCCGATTCTGGCCCGTTTACTTGACTATTACTCACTGCTTTGGGGTCCCGGAGTGATTTCCACGATTAACGAACCCTGGGGTGTGTTTACGTGTCGGTCATGAACACTCGCATTTTTGGCCGATTCTGGCCCATTTCTTGGATTATTACTCACTGTTTTGGGGTCCCGGAGTGATTTCCACGATTAACGAACCCTGGGGTGGGTTTACGTGTCGGTCATGAACACTCGTAGTTTTGGTGATCGTGGCCCGCTTTTGGATTATTACTCACTATTTTGGGGTCCCGAAGCGATTTCCATAGTTGTTGAACCCCAAGGTGCGCTCACGTATCGGTCATCAACACTGGTAGTTTTGGCCGATTCTGGCCCGTTTCATGGACAATTACTCACTGTTTTGGGGTCCGGGAGTGGTTTCCACGATGAACGAACCCTGGGGTGCGTTTACGTGTCGGTCATCCACACTCACTGTTTTGGCAGATTCTGGCTCGTTTCTTTAATTATTACTCACCGTTTTGGGGTCCCGAAGCGATTTCCATAGTTGTTGATCCCCAAGGTGCGCTCACGTGTCGGTCATCAACACTAGCAGTTTTGGCCGATTCTGGCCCATTTCATGGACTATTACTCACAGTTTTGGGGTCCCGAAGTGATTTCCACGATTAACGAACCCTGGGGTGCGTTTACATGTCGGTCATCAACACTCGTAGTTTTGGCCGATTGTGGCCCGTTTCTTGGATTATTACTCACCGTTTTGGGGCCCCGAAGCGATTTCCATAGTTGTTGAACCCCAAGGTGCGCTCATGTGTCGGTCATCAACACTGGCAGTTTTGGCCGATTCTGGCCCATTTCTTGGATTATTACTCACCGTTTTGGGGTCCCGAAGCTATTTCCATAGTTGTTGATCCCCAATTTGCGCTTACGTGTGAGTCATCAACACTGGCAGTTTTGGCCTATTCGGGCCCGTTTCATGGACAATTACTTAGTCTTTAGGGGTCACAGAGTGATTTTCACGATTAACGAACCCTGGGGTGCATTTACGTGTCGGTCATCAACACTGGCAGTTTTGGCCGATGCTGGCCCGTTTCATGGATTATTACTCACTGTTTTGGGGTCCCGAAGTGATTTCCACGATTAACGAACCCTGGGGTGCGTTTACGTCTCGATCATGAACACTCCCGCTTTTGGCGATTCGCCCATTTCTTGGATTATTACTCACCGCTTTGGGGTCCCGGCGATTTCGATAGTTGTTGAACCCCAAGGTGCGCTCACCGTCGACCATCAACACTGCATTTTGGCCGATTCTCGCCCATTTCTTGGATTATTACTCACCGCTTTGGGGTCCCGAAGCGATTTCGATAGTTGTTGAACCCCAAGGTGCGCTCACGTGTCGGTTATCAACACTGGCAGTTTTGGCCGATTCTGGCCCGTTTCATGGACAATTACTCACTGTTTTGGGGTCCGGGAGTGATTTCCACGATGAACGAACCCTGGGGTGCGTTTACGTGTCGGTCATCAACACTCGCAGTTTTGGCCGATTCTGGCCTGTTTCTTTAATTATTACTCACTGTTTTGGGGTCCCGAAGCGATTTCCATAGTTGTTGATCCCCAAGGTCATCAACACTGGCAGTTTTGGCCGATTCTGGCCCGTTTCATGGACTATTACTCACAGTTTTGGGGTCCCGAAGTGATTTCCACGATTAACATACCCTGGGGTGCGTTTACATGTCGGTCATCAACACTCGTAGTTTTGGCCGATTGTGGCCTGTTTCTTGGATTATTACTCACCGTTTTGGAGCCCCGAAGCGATTTCCATAGTTGTTGAATCCCAAGATACGCTCATGTGTCGGTCATCAACACAGGCAGTTTTGGCCGATTCTGGCCCATTTCTTGGATTATTACTCACTGTTTTGGGGTCCCGAAGCTATTTCCATAGTTGTTGAACCCCAATTTGCGCTTACGTGTCGGTCATCAACACTGGCAGTTTTGGCCGATTCGGGCCCGTTTCATGGACAATTACTTACTCTTTTGGGGTAACAGAGTGATTTCGCGATTAACGAACCACAGGGTGCATTTACGTGTCGGTCATCAACATCGGCGGTTTTGGCGATCTTGGCCCGTTCATGGATTATTACTCACCGTTTTGGGGTCCCAAGTGATTTCCACGATTCTTGAACCACAGGGTGCGTTCGTCTCGGTCATGAACACTCCAGTTTGGCGATTCGCCCATTTCTTGGATTATTACTCACTGTTTTGGGGTCCCGGCGATTTCGATAGTTGTTGAACCCCAAGGTGCGCTCACGTGTCGATCATCAACACTTTCATTTTTGGCGATTCTGGCCCATTTCTTGGATTATTACTCACCGCTTTGGGGTCCCGGCGATTTGATAGTTGTTGAACCCCAAGGTGCGCTCACGTGTCGGTTTTCAACACTAGCAGTTTTGGCGATCTGGCCCGTTTCATGGACTATTACTCTCTGCTTTGGGGTCGCAGAGTGATTTCCATGATTAACGAACCACAGGGTGTGTTTACGTGTCGATCACCAACACTTTCATGATTTTGGCGATTCTGCCCGTCTCTTGGATTATTACTCACTGTTTTGGGGTCGAAGAATTTTCCATAGTTGTTGAACCCGAGTGCGTTGGCGTGTCGGTCATCAACGATGGCAATTTTGGCGATTCGGCCCGTTTCATGACTATTACAAACTGTTTTGGGGTCGAGGAGTGATTTACGATTAACGAACCACAGGGTGCGTTTACGTGTCGGACACCAATACTCGCAGTTTGGGCCGATTCTGGCCCTTTTCTTGGATTATTACTCACCGCTTTGGGGTCGGCGATTTCCATAGTTGTTGATCCCCAAGGTGCACTCACGTGTCGGTCATCAACATTTGGCGATTACGGCGATTCGGCCCGTTTACTTGACTATTACTCACTATTTTGGGGTCCCGGAGTGATTTCCACGATTAACGAACCCTGGGGTGCATTTACGTGTCGGTCATGAACACTCGCAATTTTGGCGATTCGGCCCATTTCTTGATTATTACTCCTTGTTTTGGGGTCCGGGTGATTTCCACGATTAACGAACCACAGGGTGGGTTTACGTGTCGGTCATGAACACTTTCGTAGTTTTGGCTGATTGTGGCCTGTTTCTTAGATTATTACTCACTATTTTGGGGTCCCGAAGCGATTTCCATAGTTGTTGAACCCCAAGGTGCGCTCACGTATCGGTCATCAACACTGGTAGTTTTGGTCGATTCTGGCCCGTTTCATGGACTATTACTCACTGTTTTGGGTTCGCAGAGTGATTTCCATGATTAACGAACCCTGGGGTGTGTTTACGTGTCGATCGCCAACACTTTCGCGATTTTGGCGATTCTGGCCCGCCTCTTGGATTATTACTCACTGTTTTGGGGGTCCCGAATTTTTTCCATAGTTGTTGAACCCCAGGGTGCGTTGACGTGTCGGTCATCAACAGTGGCAATTTTGCCGATTCTGGCCCGTTCGCGACTATTACAAACTGTTTTGGGGTCGGGGTGATTTCCACGATTAACGAACCACAGGGTGCGTTTACGTGTCGATCATCAACACTTTCGCGATTTTGGCGATTACGGCCCGTTTCTTTAATTATTACTCATCGTTTTGGGGTCGCGAAGCGATTTCCATAGTTGTTGATCCCCAAGGTGCGCTCACGTGTCGGTCATCCACACTGGCAGTTTTGGCCGATTCTGGCCCGTTTCATGGACTATTACTCACAGTTTTGGGGTCCCGAAGTGATTTCCATGATTAACATACCCTGGGGTGCGTTTACATGTCGGTCATCAACACTCGTAGTTTTGGACGATTGTGGCCTGTTTCTTGGATTATTACTCACCGTTTTGGAGCCCCGAAGCGATTTCCATAGTTGTTGAATCCCAAGATACGCTCATGTGTCGGTCATCAACACAGGCAGTTTTGGCCGATTCTGGCCCATTTCTTGGATTATTACTCACCGTTTTGGGGTCCCGAAGCTATTTACATAGTTGTTGAACCCCAATTTGCGCTTACGTGTCGGTCATCAACACTTTGGCGAGTTTGGCGATTCGGGCCCGTTCATGGAAAATTACTTACTCTTTTGGGGTCACAGGTGATTTCCACGATTAACGAACCACAGGGTGCATTCGTGTCGGTCATCAACATTTGGCAGTTTTGGCGATGATGGCCCGTTCATGGATTATTACTCACTGTTTTGGGGTCCCAAGTGATTTCCGATTAACGAACCACAGGGTGCGTTCGTCTCTGTCATGAACAGTCCAGTTTGGCGATTCGGCCCATTTCTTGGATTATTACTCACTGTTTTGGGGTCCGGCGATTTCGATAGTTGTTGAACCCCAATGTGCGCTCACGTGTCGATCATCAACACTTTCATGATTTTGGCGATTCTGGCCCATTTCTTGAATTATTAGGCCTGTTTGTTTCATTAGTCCTAGGACTTTTTAAGTCCCAACTTATAAGTCATAAGTCTCGTGTTTGTTTGAGGACTTATAAGTCCAGTCCCTATCTATTTGTTTACGAGGGACTTATAAGTCCATGTTGCACCGCTGCAATGAGGCTCGAGGAGGGCCTGTCCGGCGATTGGAGCACCGTTACCTGAATCTAAGCGAGAACGAACAGGCGTGGCGGTGAGCAAGGTGGGGCAGGCGGGCGGGGAGGCGAGGCGGGCGGCGAGGCGAAGCGCGAGGCGGCCGAACAGGGCGGAGGCGACAGGCGAGGCGAGGCGGGCGAGGCGAGGCGGTGTGGGCGGGCGCGGGCGGCGAGTGAGGCGGGGCGTGAGGCGAGGCGGGCGGCGTGACAGGCGAGACGGGGGCGGCCGGAAGGGGGCGGAGGCGGACGGGCGGACCAGGCGGAGCCGGTGGTGGCGAGACCCGAGGACGGGCGGAGGCGGGGCGAGGAGGCGTCAGGAGCGAGCACTGGGCGAATAAGTCCCAATAAGCTCCTCCACGAGAGTCTTATTTGATAAGTCCCAAATCACCACAATAAGTCCCAATAAGTCCCTTGTGTTTGGTTTAGGTGGGACTTATAGGGACTTTTTTAAGTCCCTAAATCAATAAGTCCCTGGAAACAAACACCCCCTTACTCACTGTTTTGGGGTCCCGAAGCGATTTCGATAGTTGTTGAACCCCAAGGTGCGCTCACGTGTCGGTTTTCAACACTAGCAGTTTTGGCCGATTCTGGCCCGTTTCATGGACTATTACTCTCTGTTTTGGGGTCGCAGAGTGATTTCCATGATTAACGAACCCTGGGGTGTGTTTACGTGTCGGTCACCAACACTCGCAGTTTTGGCCGATTCTGGCCCGTCTCTTGGATTATTACTCACTGTTTTGGGGGTCCCGAAGAATTTTCCATAGTTGTTGAACCCCAGGGTGCGTTGACGTGTCGGTCATCAACAGTGGCAATTTTGGCCGATTCTGGCCCGTTTCACTGACTATTACAAACTGTTTTGGGGTCCAGGAGTGATTTACACGATTAACGAACCCTGGGGTGCGTTTACGTGTCGGACATCAATACTCGCAGTTTGGGCCGATTCTGGCCCATTTCTTAGATTATTACTCACTGTTTTGGGGTCCCGAAGCGATTTCCATAGTTGTTGATCCCCAAGGTGCACTCACGTGTCGGTCATCAACATCGCGATTCGGCGATTCGGCCCGTTTATTGACTATTACTCACTGTTTTGGGGTCCGGGTGATTTCTCGATTAACGAACCACAGGGTGCATTTACGTGTCGGTCATGAACACTGGCAATTTTGGCGATTCTGCCCATTTCTTTGATTATTACTCACTGTTTTGGGGTCCCGGAGTGATTTCCACGATTAACGAACCCTGGGGTGGGTTTACGTGTCGGTCATGAACACTCGTAGTTTTGGCTGATTGTGGCCTGTTTCTTGGATTATTACTCACTATTTTGGGGTCCCGAAGCGATTTCCATAGTTGTTGAACCCCAAGGTGCGCTCACGTATCGGTCATCAACACTGGTAGTTTGGGTCGATTCTGGCCCGTTTCATGGACTATTACTCACTGTTTTGGGGTCGCAGAGTGATTTCCATGATTAACGAACCCTGGGGTGTGTTTACGTGTCGGTCACCAACACTCGCAGTTTTGGCCGATTCTGGCCCGCCTCTTGGATTATTACTCACTGTTTTGGGGGTCCCGAATTTTTTTCCATAGTTGTTGAACCCCAGGGTGCGTTGACGTGTCGGTCATCAACAGTGGCAATTTTTGCCGATTCTGGTCCGTTTCACTGACTATTACAAACTGTTTTGGGGTCCGGGAGTGATTTCCACGATTAACGAACCCTGGGGTGCGTTTACGTGTCGGTCATCAACACTCGCAGTTTTGGCCGATTCTGGCCCGTTTCTTTAATTATTACTCATCGTTTTGGGGTCCCGAAGCGATTTCCATAGTTGTTGATCCCCAAGGTGCGCTCACGTGTCGGTCATCAACACTGGCAGTTTTGGCCGATTCTGGCCCGTTTCATGGACTATTACTCACAGTTTTGGGGTCCCGAAGTGATTTCCACGATTAACGAACCCTGGGGTGCGTTTACATGTCGGTCATCAACACTCGTAGTTTTGGCCGATTGTGGCCCGTTTCTTGGATTATTACTCACCGTTTTGGGGCCCCGAAGCGATTTCCATAGTTGTTGAACCCCAAGGTGTGCTCATGTGTCGGTCATCAACACTGGCAGTTTTGGCCGATTCTGGCCCATTTCTTGGATTATTACTCACTGTTTTGGGGTCCCGAAGCTATTTCCATAGTTGTTGAATCCCAATTTGCGCTTACGTGTCGGTCATCAACACTGGCGGTTTTGGCCGATTTGGGCCCGTTCATGGACAATTAGTTACTCTTTTGGGGTCACAGAGTGATTTCCACGATTAACGAACCCCAGGGTGCATTTACGTGTCGGTCATCAACATTCGCAGTTTTGGCCGATGCTGGCCCGTTTCATGGATTATTACTCACTGTTTTGGGGTCCCGAAGTGATTTCCACGATTAACGAACCCTGGGGTGCGTTTACGTCTCGGTCATGAACACTCCCAGTTTTGGCCGATTCTGGCCCATTTCTTGGATTATTACTCACTGTTTTGGGGTCCCGAAGCGATTTCGATAGTTGTTGAACCCCAAGGTGCGCTCACGTGTCGGTCATCAACACTGGCAGTTTTGGCCGATTCTGGCCCATTTCTTGGATTATTAGGCCCTGTTTGTTTCATTAGTCCTAGGACTTTTTTAAGTCCCAACTTATAAGTCATAAGTCTCTACGTGTTTGTTTACAGGGACTTATAAGTCCCGAGTCCCTATCTATTTGTTTACAGGGACTTATAAGTCCATGTTGCACCGCTGCAATGAGGCTCAGGAGAGGGCCTGTCCGGCGATTGGAGGCACCGTTGCAACGAATCTAGGCAGAACGAACCGAGGCGTGGCGGTGAACCGAGGTGGGCGGCGACGGGCGAG
The DNA here is from genome assembly GCA_021437245.1 of Aegilops speltoides. NCBI lineage: Eukaryota > Viridiplantae > Streptophyta > Magnoliopsida > Poales > Poaceae > Aegilops > Aegilops speltoides. The sequence continues at coordinate 20,514 of JAHHZJ010003793.1, read as the reverse complement.
AGGCGGGCGGCGACGGGCGAGAGGCGGGCGGCGAACCGAGGCGGGCGGCGACAGGCGAGAGGCGGGCGGCGACGGGCGATGATTTGGCAAGCGAACCGAGGCGGGCGTGACGGGCGAGAGGCGGGCGGCGAACCGAGGCGGGCGGCGACGGGCGAGAGGCGGGCGGCGACGGGCGACGACGGGCGGCGAATCCGAGGCGGGCGACGACGGGCGGCGAACCGAGGCGGGCTGCGACGGGCGAGAGGCGGGCGGCGAACCGAGGGCGGCGACGGGCGAGAGGCGGGCGGCGACGGGCGCAAGGGAACGAGCTCGAGCGAATAAGTCCCAATAAGCTCCTCCCCGAGAGTCTTATTTGATAAGTCCCAAATCACCACAATAAGTCCCAATAAGTCCCTTGTGTTTGGTTTAGGTGGGACTTATAGGACTTTTTAAGTCCCTAAATCAATAAGTCCTCGAAACAAACACCCCTTACTCACTGCTTTGGGGTCCCGGCGATTTCGATAGTTGTTGAACCCAAAGGTGCGCCACGTGTCGGTTTTCAACACTAGCAGTTTTGGCGATTCTCGCCCGCTTCATGGACTATTACTCGCTTTGGGGTCGCAGAGTGATTTCCATGATTAACGAACCCTGGGTGTGTTTACGGTCGGCCACCAACACTTTCGCAGCTTTTGGCCGATTCTGGCCCGTCTCTTGGATTATTACTCACTGTTTTGGGGGTCCCAGAGATTTTTTCCATAGTTGTTGAACCCGAGGGTGCGTTGACGTGTCGGTCATCAACAGTGGCAATTTTGGCCGATTCTGGCCCGTTTCACTGACAATTAGAAACTGTTTTGGGGTCCAGGAGTGATTTACACGATTAACGAACCCTGGGGTGCGTTTACGTGTCGGACATCAATACTCGCAGTTTGGGCCGATTCTGGCCCATTTCTTAGATTATTACTCACCGCTTTGGGGTCCCGGTGATTTCCATAGTTGTTGATCCCTAAGGTGCGCCACGGTTTGGTCATCAACACCGGCAGTTTCGCCGATTCTCGCCCGCTTATTTGACTATTACTCACCGCTTTGGGGTCCCGGAGTGATTTCTACGATTAACGAACCCTGGGGTGCATTTACGTGTCGGTCATGAACACTCGCAGTTTTGGCCGATTCTGGCCCATTTCTTTGATTATTACTCACTGTTTTGGGGTCCCGAGTGATTTCACGATTAACGAACCCCGGGTGGGTTTACGTGTCGGCCATGAACACTGTAGTTTTGGCTGATTGTGGCCGCTTTTGGATTATTACTCACTATTTTGGGGTCCCGGCGATTTCCATAGTTGTTGAACCCCAAGGTGCGCCACGATCGGCCATCAACACCGTAGTTTGGTCGATTCTGGCCCGTTTCATGGACTATTACTCACTGTTTTGGGGTCGCAGAGTGATTTCCATGATTAACGAACCCTGGGGTGTGTTTACGTGTCGGTCACCAACACTCGCAGTTTTGGCCGATTCTGGCCCGCTTCTTGGATTATTACTCACCGTTTTGGGGTCCCAATTTTTTCCATAGTTGTTGAACCCCAGGGTGCGTTGACGTGTCGGTCATCAACAGTGGCAATTTTTGCCGATTCTGGTCCGTTTCACTGACTATTACAAACTGTTTTGGGGTCCGGGAGTGATTTCCACGATTAACGAACCACGGGTGCGCGACGTGTCGGTCATCAACACTGCAGCTTTGGCCGATTCTCGCCCGTTTCTTTAATTATTACTCATCGCTTTGGGGTCCCGGCGATTTCCATAGTTGTTGATCCCCAAGGTGCGCCACGTGTCGGTCATCAACACCGGCAGTTTTGCCGATTCGCCCGCTTTCATGGACTATTACTCACTGCTTTGGGGTCCCGGTGATTTCCACGATTAACGAACCACGGGTGCGCTTATGTCGGCCATCAACACTGTGAGTTTTGGCCGATTCAGGCCTGCTTTCTTGGATTATTACTCACCGTTTTGGGGCCCCGAAGCGATTTCCATAGTTGTTGAACCCCAAGGTGTGCTCATGTGTCGGTCATCAACACTGGCAGTTTTGGCCGATTCTGGCCCATTTCTTGGATTATTACTCACTGTTTTGGGGTCCCGAAGCTATTTCCATAGTTGTTGAATCCCAATTTGCGCTTACGTGTCGGTCATCAACACTGGCAGTTTTGGCCGATTTGGGCCCGTTTCATGGACAATTACTTACTCTTTTGGGGTAACAGAGTGTTTCCACGATTAACAAACCCCAGGTGCATTTACGGTTTGGCCATCAACATCGCAGCTTTGGCCGATGCTTGGCCTGCTTCATGGATTATTACTCACCGCTTTGGGGTCCCGGTGATTTCCACGATTAACGAACCCTTGGGTGCGTTTACGCCTCGGCCATGAACACTCCCAGTTTTGGCGATTCGCCCCATTCTTGGATTATTACTCACCGCTTTGGGGTCCCGGCGATTTCGATAGTTGTTGAACCCCAAGGTGCGCCACGTGTCACCATCAACATCGCAGTTTTGGCGATTCTCGCCCATTTCTTGGATTATTACTCACCGCTTTGGGGTCCCGGCGATTTCGATAATTGTTGAACCCCAAGGTGCGCCATGTGTTGGTTATCAACAATGGCAGTTTTGGCCGATTCGGGCCCGTTCATGGACTATTACTCACTTTTTTTTGGGGTCTTTCGTAGTTTTGGTGGATTCGGCCCGCTTCATGGACAATTACTCACTGCTTTGGGGTCCGGAGTGATTTCCACGATGAACGAACCTCGGGTGCGTTTACGTGTCGGGCCATCAACACTGCAGCTTTGGCCGATTCGGCCTGCTTTTTAATTATTACTCACCGCTTTGGGGTCCCGGCGATTTCCATAGTTGTTGATCCCAAAGGTGCGCCACGTGTCGGTCATCAACATCGGTAGTTTTGGCCGATTCTCGCCCGCTTCATGGACTATTACTCACGCTTTGGGGTCCCGGTGATTTCCACGATTAACGAACCCTGGGTGCGTTATATGTCGGCCATCAACACTCGAGTTTTGGACGATTAAGGCCTGCTTTTGATAATTACTCACCGCTTTGGGGCCCCGGCGATTTCCATAGTTGTTGAACCCTAAGGTGCGCCATGTGTCGGCCATCAACATCGCGCTTTGGCGATTCTCGCCCATTTCTTGATTATTACTCACCGCTTTGGGGTCCCGAAGTTATTTCCATAGTTGTTGAACCCCAAGGTGCGCTTACGTGTCGGTCATCAACACTGGCAGTTTTGGCCGATTCGGGCCCGTTTCATGGACAATTACTTACTCTTTTGGGGTCACAGAGTGATTTCCACGATTAACGAACCCTGGGGTGCATTTACGTGTCGGTCATCAACACTCGCAGTTTTGGCCGATGCTGGCCCGTTTCATGGATTATTACTCACTGTTTTGGGGTCCCAGAGTGATTTCCACGATTAACGAACCCTGGGGTGCGTTTACGCCTCGGCCATGAACTCTCCCGCTTTGGCCGATTCTCGCCCATTTCTTGGATTATTACTCACCGCTTTGGGGTCCCGGCGATTTCGATAGTTGTTGAACCCCAAGGTGCGCCACGTGTCACCATCAACATCGCAGTTTTGGCCGATTCGCCCATTTCTTGGATTATTACTCACCGCTTTGGGGTCCCGGCGATTTCGATAGTTGTTGAACCCCAAGGTGCGCCACGTGTCGGTTATCAACACTGCAGTTTTGGCGATTCTCGCCCGTTTCATGGACTATTACTCACTGTTTTGGGGTCGCAGAGTGATTTCCATGATGAACGAACCCTGGGGTGCTTTTTACGTGTCGGCCACCAACACTCGCAGCTTTTGGCCGACTCGCCCGCCTCTTGATTATTACTCACTATTTTGGGGTCCCAAGCATTTTCCATAGTTGTTGAACCACGGGTGCGTTTACGTGTCGGTCATGAACACTCGCAGCTTTTGGTCGATTCGCCCATTTCTTGGATTATTACTCACTGTTTTGGGGTCCCGGAGTGATTTCCACGATTAACGAACCCTGGGGTGGGTTTACGTGTCGGTCATGAACACTCGTAGTTTTGGCTGATTGTGGCCCGTTTCTTGGATTATTACTCACTATCTTGGGGTCCCGAAGCGATTTCCATAGTTGTTGAACCCCAAGGTGCGCTCACGTATCGGTCATCAACACTGGTAGTTTTGGCCGATTCTGGCCCGTTTCATGGACAATTACTCACTGTTTTGGGGTCCGGGAGTGATTTCCACGATGAACGAACCCTGGGGTGCGTTTACGTGTCGGTCATCAACACTCGCAGTTTTGGCCGATTCGCTTCTTTTAATTATTACTCACCGCTTTGGGGCCCCGGCGATTTCCATAGTTGTTGAACCCCAAGGTGCGCCATGTGTCGGCCATCAACATCGGCAGTTTGGCCGATTCGGCCCATTTCTTGGATTATTACTCACCGCTTTGGGGTCCCGGTTATTTCCATAGTTGTTGAACCCCAATTTGCGCTTATGTGTCGGTCATCAACACCGCAGTTTTGGCGATTCGGGCCCGCTTCATGGACAATTACTTACTCTTTTGGGGTCACAGAGTGATTTCCACGATTAACTAACCCAGGTGCATTTACGTGTCGGTCATCAACACTCGCAGCTTTTGGCGATGTCGCCCGCTTCATGGATTATTACTCACCGCTTTGGGGTCCCAAGTGATTTCCACGATTAACGAACACTGGGTGCGCGACGCCTCGGCCATGAACTCTCCCGCTTTTGGCGATTCGCCCATTTCTTGGATTATTACTCACCGCTTTGGGGTCCCGGCGATTTCGATAGTTGTTGAACCCCAAGGTGCGCCACGTGTCACCATCAACATCGCGTTTTGGCGATTCTCGCCCATTTCTTGGATTATTACTCACTGCTTTGGGGTCCCGGCGATTTCGATAGTTGTTGAACCCAAGGTGCGCCACGTGTCGGTTATCAACACCGCAGTTTTGGCGATTCTCGCCCGCTTCATGGACTATTACTCACTGCTTTGGGGTCGCAGAGTGATTTCCATGATGAACGAACCACTGGTGCGTTTACGTGTCGGCCACCAACACTGCAGCTTTGGCCGACTCGCCCGCCTCTTGGATTATTACTCACTATTTTGGGGTCCCAAGCATTTTCCATAGTTGTTGAACCACAGGGTGCGTTTACGTGTCGGTCATGAACACTCGCAGTTTTGGTCGATTCTGGCCCATTTCTTGGATTATTACTCACTGTTTTGGGGTCCCGGTGATTTCCACGATTAACGAACCCTGGGGTGGGTTTACGTGTCGTTCATGAACACTCGTAGTTTTGGCTGATTGTGGCCCGTTTCTTGGATTATTACTCACTATTTTGGGGTCCCGGCGATTTCCATAGTTGTTGAACCCCAAGGTGCGCTCACGACGGTCATCAACACCGTAGTTTTGGCCGATTCGCCCGCTTCATGGACAATTACTCACCGCTTTGGGGTCCGGAGTGATTTCCACGATGAACGAACCACAGGGTGCGCGACGTGTCGGCCATCAACACTGCAGCTTTTGGCCGATTCTGCTCGCTTTTAATTATTACTCACCGTATTGGGGTCCCGGCGATTTCCATAGTTGTTGAACCCCAAGGTGCGCCACGTGTCGGTCATCAACACCGTAGTTTTGGTCGATTCGGCCCGCTTCATGGACTATTACTCACCGCTTTGGGGTCGCAGAGTGATTTCCATGATTAACGAACCACGGGTGCGTTTACGTGTCGGTCACCAACACTCGCAGTTTTGGCCGATTCTGGCCCGTCTCTTGGATTATTACTCACTGTTTTGAGGGTCCCGAAATTTTTTCCATAGTTGTTGAACCCCAGGGTGCGTTGACGTGTCGGTCATCAACAGTGGCAATTTTGGCCGATTCTGGCCCGTTTCACTGACTATTACAAACTGTTTTGGGGTCCGGGAGTGATTTCCACGATTAACGAACCCTGGGGTGCGTTTACGTGTCGGTCATGAACACTCGCAGTTTTGGTCGATTCTGGCCCATTTCTTGGATTATTACTCACTGTTTTGGGGTCCCGGAGTGATTTCCACGATTAACGAACCCCGGGTGGGTTTACGGTCGGTCATGAACACTGTAGTTTTGGCTGATTGTGGCCCGCTTTCTTGGATTATTACTCACTATCTTGGGGTCCCGGCGATTTCCATAGTTGTTGAACCCCAAGGTGCGCCACGACGGTCATCAACACCGGTAGTTTTGGTCGATTCGCCCGCTTCATGGACTATTACTCACTGCTTTGGGGTCGCAGAGTGATTTCCATGATTAACGAACCTCGGGTGCGCGACGGTTTGGCCACCAACACTCGCAGCTTTGGCCGATTCGCCCGCCTCTTGGATTATTACTCACCGCTTTGGGGTCCCAAATTTTTCCATAGTTGTTGAACCCTGTGGTGCGTTGACGGTCGGTCATCAACAAAGGGCAATTTTGGCCGATTCGCCCGCTTTCACCGACTATTACAAACTGTTTTGGGTCCGGAGTGATTTACGATTAACTAACCCCGGGTGCGCGACGTGTCGGCCATGAACACTCGCAGCTTTTGGTCGATTCGCCCATTTCTTGGATTATTACTCACTGCTTTGGGGTCCCGAGTGATTTCCACGATTAACGAACCCCGGGTGGGTTTACGGTTTGGCCATGAACACTGTAGTTTTGGCCGATTGTGGCCTGCTTTCTTGGATTATTACTCACTATCTTGGGGTCCCGAAGCGATTTCCATAGTTGTTGAACCCCAAGGTGCGCTCACGTATCGGTCATCAACACTGGTAGTTTTGGCCGATTCTGGCCCGTTTCATGGACAATTACTCACTGTTTTGGGGTCCGGGAGTGATTTCCACGATGAACGAACCCTGGGGTGCGTTTACGTGTCGGTCATCAACACTCGCAGTTTTGGCCGATTCTGGCTTGTTTCTTTAATTATTACTCACCGTTTTGGGGCCCCGAAGCGATTTCCATAGTTGTTGAACCCCAAGGTGCGCTCATGTGTCGGTCATCAACACTGGCAGTTTTGGCCGATTCTGGCCCATTTCTTGGATTATTACTCACCGTTTTGGGGTCCCGAAGCTATTTCCATAGTTGTTGAACCCCAATTTGCGCTTACGTGTCGGTCATCAACACTGGCAGTTTTGGCCGATTCGGGCCCGTTTCATGGACAATTACTTACTCTTTTGGGGTCACAGAGTGATTTCCACGATTAACGAACCCTGGGTGCATTTACGTGTCGGTCATCAACACTAGCAGTTTTGGCCGATGCTGGCCCGTTTCATGGATTATTACTCACTGTTTTGGGGTCCCGAAGTGATTTCCACGATTAACGAACCCTGGGGTGCGTTTACGTCTCGGTCATGAACTCTCCCAGTTTTGGCCGATTCTGGCCCATTTCTTGGATTATTACTCACTGTTTTGGGGTCCCGAAGCGATTTCGATAGTTGTTGAACCCCAAGGTGCGCTCACGTGTCGACCATCAACACTCGCAGTTTTGGCGATTCTGCCCATTTCTTGGATTATTACTCACCGCTTTGGGGTCCCGGCGATTTCGATAGTTGTTGAACCCCAAGGTGCGCCACGTGTCGGTTATCAACACCGCAGTTTTGGCCGATTCTGGCCCGTTTCATGGACTATTACTCACTGTTTTGGGGTCGCAGAGTGATTTCCATGATGAACGAACCACGGGTGCGCTTACGTGTCGGCCACCAACACTGCAGCTTTGGCCGACTCGCCCGCCTCTTGGATTATTACTCACTATTTTGGGGTCCCAAGCATTTTCCATAGTTGTTGAACCTCGGGTGCGCTTACGTGTCGGTCATGAACACTGCAGCTTTGGTCGATTCTCGCCCATTTCTTGGATTATTACTCACTGCTTTGGGGTCCCTGAGTGATTTCCACGATTAACGAACCCTGGGGTGGGTTTACGTGTCGGTCATGAACACTCGTAGTTTTGGCTGATTGTGGCCCGCTCTTGGATTATTACTCACTATTTTGGGGTCCCGGCGATTTCCATAGTTGTTGAACCCCAAGGTGCGCCACGACGGCCATCAACACCGTAGTTTTGGCCGATTCGCCCGCTTCATGGACAATTACTCACTGCTTTGGGGTCCGAGAGTGATTTCCACGATGAACGAACCACAGGGTGCGTTTACGTGTCGGCCATCAACACTCGCAGCTTTGGCGATTCTCGCTCGCTTCTTTAATTATTACTCACCGTATTGGGGTCCCGAAGCGATTTCCATAGTTGTTGAACCCCAAGGTGCGCTCACGTATCGGTCATCAACACAGGTAGTTTTGGTCGATTCTGGCCCGTTTCATGGACTATTACTCACTGTTTTGGGGTCGCAGAGTGATTTCCATGATTAACGAACCCTGGGGTGCGTTTACGTGTCGGTCACCAACACTCGCAGTTTTGGCCGATTCTGGCCCGTCTCTTGGATTATTACTCACTGTTTTGGGGGTCCCGAAATTTTTTCCATAGTTGTTGAACCCCAGGGTGCGTTGACGTGTCGGTCATCAACAGTGGCAATTTTGGCCGATTGTGGCCCGTTTCACTGACTATTACAAACTGTTTTGGGGTCCGGGAGTGATTTCCACGATTAACGAACCCTGGGGTGCGTTTACGTGTCGGTCATGAACACTCGCAGTTTTGGTCGATTCTGGCCCATTTCTTGGATTATTACTCACTGTTTTGGGGTCCCGAGTGATTTCCACGATTAACGAACCCCGGGTGGGTTTACGGTCGGTCATGAACACTCGTAGTTTTGGCTGATTGTGGCCCGCTTTTTGGATTATTACTCACTATCTTGGGGTCCCGGCGATTTCCATAGTTGTTGAACCCTCAGGTGCGCCACGTGTCGGCCATCAACACCGTAGTTTTGGCGATTCGCCCGCTTCATGGACAATTACTCACTGCTTTGGGGTCCGGAGTGATTTCCACGATGAACGAACCTCGGTGCGCGACGTGTCGGTCATCAACACTCGCAGTTTTGGCCGATTCTGGCTCGTTTCTTTAATTATTACTCACCGTTTTGGGGCCCCGAAGCGATTTCCATAGTTGTTGAACCCCAAGGTGCGCTCATGTGTCGGTCATCAACACTGGCAGTTTTGGCCGATTCTGGCCCATTTCTTGGATTATTACTCACCGTTTTGGGGTCCCGAAGCTATTTCCATAGTTGTTGAACCCCAATTTGCGCTTACGTGTCGGTCATCAACACTGGCAGTTTTGGCCGATTCGGGCCCGTTTCATGGACAATTACTTACTCTTTTGGGGTCACAGAGTGATTTCCACGATTAACGAACCCTGGGTGCATTTACGTGTCGGTCATCAACACTAGCGGTTTGGCCGATCTGGCCCGCTTCATGGATTATTACTCACCGCTTTGGGGTCCCGGTGATTTCCACGATTAACGAACCACAGGGTGCGTTTACGCCTCGGCCATGAACTCTCCCGCTTTTGGCGATTCGCCCATTTCTTGGATTATTACTCACTGCTTTGGGGTCCCGGCGATTTCGATAGTTGTTGAACCCCAAGGTGCGCTCACGTGTCGACCATCAACATCGCAGTTTTGGCGATTCTGGCCCATTTCTTGGATTATTACTCACCGCTTTGGGGTCCCGGCGATTTCGATAGTTGTTGAACCCAAGGTGCGCCACGTGTCGGTTATCAACACCGCAGTTTTGGCGATTTTGGCCCGCTTCATGGACTATTACTCACTGCTTTGGGGTCGCAGAGTGATTTCCATGATGAACGAACCACAGGTGCGCGTTTACGTGTCGGCCACCAACACTGCAGCTTTGGCCGACTCGCCCGCCTCTTGGATTATTACTCACTATTTTGGGGTCCCAAGCATTTTCCATAGTTGTTGAACCCTGGGGTGCGTTTACGTGTCGGTCATGAACACTCGCAGTTTTGGTCGATTCTGGCCCATTTCTTGGATTATTACTCACTGTTTTGGGGTCCCGGAGTGATTTCCACGATTAACGAACCCTGGGGTGGGTTTACGTGTCGGTCATGAACACTCGTAGTTTTGGCTGATTGTGGCCCGTTTCTTGGATTATTACTCACTATTTTGGGGTCCCGAAGCGATTTCCATAGTTGTTGAACCCCAAGGTGCGCTCACGTATCGGTCATCAACACTGGTAGTTTTGGCCGATTCTGGCCCGTTTCATGGACAATTACTCACTGTTTTGGGGTCCGGGAGTGATTTCCACGATGAACGAACCCTGGGGTGCGTTTACGTGTCGGTCATCAACACTTTCGCGCTTTGGCGATTCGCCTCGCTTCTTTAATTATTACTCACCGCTTTGGGGCCCCGAAGCGATTTCCATATTTGTTGAACCCCAAGGTGCGCTCATGTGTCGGTCATAAACACTGGCAGTTTTGGCCGATTCTGGCCCATTTCTTGGATTATTACTCACCGTTTTGGGGTCCCGAAGCTATTTCCATAGTTGTTGAACCCCAATTTGCGCTTACGTGTCGGTCATCAACACTGGCAGTTTTGGCCGATTCGGGCCCGTTTCATGGACAATTACTTACTCTTTTGGGGTCACAGAGTGATTTCCACGATTAACGAACCCCTGGGGTGCATTTACGTGTCGGTCATCAACATCGCAGTTTTGGCCGATGCTCGCCCGCTTCATGGATTATTACTCACCGCTTTGGGGTCCCGGTGATTTCCACGATTAACGAACCACGGGTGCGCTTACGCCTCGGCCATGAACTCTCCTAGTTTTGGCGATTCGCCCATTTCTTGGATTATTACTCACTGTTTTGGGGTCCCGAAGCGATTTCGATAGTTGTTGAACCCCAAGGTGCGCTCACGTGTCGGTCATCAACACTGGCAGTTTTGGCCGATTCTGGCCCATTTCTTGGATTATTACTCACTGTTTTGGGGTCCCGAAGCGATTTCGATAGTTGTTGAACCCCAAGGTGCGCTCACGTGTCGGTTATCAACACCGCGCTTTTGGCGATTCTCGCCCGCTTCATGGACTATTACTCACTGCTTTGGGGTCGCAGAGTGATTTCCATGATGAACGAACCACAGGTGCGTTTACGTGTCGATCACCAACACTGCAGCTTTTGGCCGACTCGCCCGTCTCTTGGATTATTACTCACTATTTTGGGGGTCCCGAAGCATTTTCCATAGTTGTTGAACCCTGGGGTGCGTTTACGTGTCGGTCATGAACACTCGCAGTTTTGGTCGATTCTGGCCCATTTCTTGGATTATTACTCACTGTTTTGGGGTCCCGGAGTGATTTCCACGATTAACGAACCCTGGGGTGGGTTTACGTGTCGGTCATGAACACTCGTAGTTTTGGCTGATTGTGGCCCGTTTCTTGGATTATTACTCACTATTTTGGGGTCCCGAAGCGATTTCCATAGTTGTTGAACCCCAAGGTGCGCTCACGTATCGGTCATCAACACTGGTAGTTTTGGCCGATTCTGGCCCGTTTCATGGACAATTACTCACTGTTTTGGGGTCCGGGAGTGATTTCCACGATGAACGAACCACAGGGTGCGCGACGTGTCGGTCATCAACACTCGCAGCTTTTGGCCGATTCTGGCTTTTTTTTTTAATTATTACTCACCGCTTTGGGGCCCTCGCGATTTCCATAGTTGTTGAACCCTAAGGTGCGCTCATGTGTCGGCCATCAACATCGGCAGTTTTGGCCGATTCTCGCCCATTTCTTGGATTATTACTCACCGCTTTGGGGTCCCGGCTATTTCCATAGTTGTTGAACCCCAATTTGCGCTTACGTGTCGGTCATCAACATCGGCAGTTTTGGCGATTCGGGCCCGCTTCATGGACAATTACTTACTCTTTTGGGGTCACAGAGTGATTTCCACGATTAACTAACCACAGGTGCATTTACGTGTTTGGTCATCAACACTAGCAGCTTTTGGCGATGCTGGCCCGTTCATGGATTATTACTCACCGCTTTGGGGTCCCGGTGATTTCCACGATTAACGAACCACAGGGTGCGTTACGCCTCGGCCATGAACTCTCCCAGCTTTGGCGATTCTCGCCCATTTCTTGGATTATTACTCACTGCTTTGGGGTCCCGGCGATTTCGATAGTTGTTGAACCCCAAGGTGCGCCACGTGTCGATCATCAACATCGCGTTTTGGCCGATTCTCGCCCATTTCTTGGATTATTACTCACCGCTTTGGGGTCCCGGCGATTTCGATAGTTGTTGAACCCCAAGGTGCGCTCACGTGTCGGTTATCAACACTGGCAGTTTTGGCCGATTCTGGCCCGTTTCATGGACTATTACTCACTGTTTTGGGGTCGCAGAGTGATTTCCATGATGAACGAACCCTGGGGTGCGTTTACGTGTCGGTCACCAACACTCGCAGTTTTGGCCGACTCTGGCCCGTCTCTTGGATTATTACTCACTATTTTGGGGGTCCCGAAGCATTTTCCATAGTTGTTGAACCCTGGGGTGCGTTTACGTGTCGGTCATGAACACTCGCAGTTTTGGTCGATTCTGGCCCATTTCTTGGATTATTACTCACTGTTTTGGGGTCCCGGAGTGATTTCCACGATTAACGAACCCTGGGGTGGGTTTACGTGTCGGTCATGAACACTCGTAGTTTTGGCTGATTGTGGCCCGTTTCTTGGATTATTACTCACTATTTTGGGGTCCCGAAGCGATTTCCATAGTTGTTGAACCCCAAGGTGCGCTCACGAATCGGTCATCAACACCGTAGTTTTGGCGATTCTCGCCCGCTTCATGGACAATTACTCACTGCTTTGGGGTCCGGAGTGATTTCCACGATGAACGAACCACAGGGTGCGCTTACGTGTCGGTCATCAACACTTCGCAGCTTTGGCGATTCTCGCTCGCTTTTAATTATTACTCACCGCTTTGGGGCCCCGGCGATTTCCATAGTTGTTGAACCCTAAGGTGCGCCATGTGTCGGTCATCAACATCGCAGTTTTGGCCGATTCTCGCCCATTTCTTGGATTATTACTCACCGCTTTGGGGTCCCGGCTATTTCCATAGTTGTTGAACCCCAATTTGCGCTTACGTGTCGGGTCATCAACACCGCAGTTTTGGCGATTCGGGCCCGCTTCATGGACAATTACTTACTCTTTTGGGGTCACAGAGTGATTTCCACGATTAACGAACCCAGGTGCATTTACGTGTCGGTCATCAACACGGCAGTTTTGGCGATCTTGGCCTGCTTCATGGATTATTACTCACCGTTTTGGGGTCCCGGTGATTTCCACGATTAACGAACCACGGGTGCGTTTACGCCTCGGCCATGAACTCTCCCGCTTTGGCGATTCGCCCATTTCTTGGATTATTACTCACTGCTTTGGGGTCCCGGCGATTTCGATAGTTGTTGAACCCCAAGGTGCGCCACGTGTCGACCATCAACATCGCAGTTTTGGCCGATTCTCGCCCATTTCTTGGATTATTACTCACTGCTTTGGGGTCCCGGCGATTTCGATAGTTGTTGAACCCCAAGGTGCGCTCACGTGTCGGTTATCAACACCGCAGTTTTGGCGATTCGCCCGCTTTCATGGACTATTACTCACTGTTTTGGGGTCGCAGAGTGATTTCCATGATGAACGAACCACAGGGTGCGTTTACGTGTCGCCACCAACACTGCAGCTTTTGGCCGACTCGCCCGCCTCTTGGATTATTACTCACTATTTTGGGGTCCCAAGCATTTTCCATAGTTGTTGAACCACAGGGTGCGTTCGTGTTTCGGTCATGAACACTCGCAGCTTTGGTCGATTCGGCCCATTTCTTGGATTATTACTCACTGCTTTGGGGTCCCGAGTGATTTCCACGATTAACGAACCCTGGGGTGGGTTTACGTGTCGGTCATAAACACTCGTAGTTTTGGCTGATTGTGGCCCGTTTCTTGGATTATTACTCACTATTTTGGGGTCCCGAAGCGATCTCCATAGTTGTTGAACCCCAAGGTGCGCTCACGACGGTCATCAACACTTTGTAGTTTTGGCGATTCGCCCGCTTCATGGACAATTACTCACTGCTTTGGGGTCCGGAGTGATTTCCACGATGAACGAACCACGGGTGCGCGACGTGTCGGCCATCAACACTCGCAGCTTTTGGCGATTCTCGCTTGTTTCTTTAATTATTACTCACCGTTTTGGGGCCCCGAAGCGATTTCCATAGTTGTTGAACCCCAAGGTGCGCTCATGTGTCGGTCATCAACACTGGCAGTTTTGGCCGATTCTGGCCCATTTCTTGGATTATTACTCACCGTTTTGGGGTCCCGAAGCTATTTCCATAGTTGTTGAACCCCAATTTGCGCTTACGTGTCGGTCATCAACACTGGCAGTTTTGGCCGATTCGGGCCCGTTTCATGGACAATTACTTACTCTTTTGGGGTCACAGAGTGATTTCCACGATTAACGAACCCTGGGTGCATTTACGTGTCGGTCATCAACACTAGCAGTTTTGGCCGATGCTGGCCCGTTTCATGGATTATTACTCACTGTTTTGGGGTCCCGAAGTGATTTCCACGATTAACGAACCCAGGGGTGCGTTTACGTCTCGGTCATGAACTCTCCCGCTTTGGCGATTCTGGCCCATTTCTTGGATTATTACTCACTGTTTTGGGGTCCCGAAGCGATTTCGATAGTTGTTGAACCCCAAGGTGCGCTCACGTGTCGGTCATCAACACTGGCAGTTTTGGCCGATTCTGGCCCATTTCTTGGATTATTACTCACTGTTTTGGGGTCCCGAAGCGATTTCGATAGTTGTTGAACCCCAAGGTGCGCTCACGTGTCGGTTATCAACACTGGCAGTTTTGGCCGATTCTGGCCCGTTTCATGGACTATTACTCACTGTTTTGGGGTCGCAGAGTGATTTCCATGATGAACGAACCCTGGGGTGCGTTTACGTGTCGGTCACCAACACTCGCAGTTTTGGCCGACTCTGGCCCGTCTCTTGGATTATTACTCACTATTTTGGGGGTCCCGAAGCATTTTCCATAGTTGTTGAACCCTGGGGTGCGTTTACGTGTCGGTCATGAACACTCGCAGTTTTGGTCGATTCTGGCCCATTTCTTGGATTATTACTCACTGTTTTGGGGTCCCGGAGTGATTTCCACGATTAACGAACCCTGGGGTGGGTTTACGTGTCGGTCATGAACACTCGTAGTTTTGGCTGATTGTGGCCCGTTTCTTGGATTATTACTCACTATTTTGGGGTCCCGAAGCGATTTCCATAGTTGTTGAACCCCAAGGTGCGCCACGACGGCCATCAACACCGGTAGTTTTGGCGATTCTCGCCCGCTTCATGGACAATTACTCACTGCTTTGGGGTCCGGAGTGATTTCCACGATGAACGAACCACAGGGTGCGTTTACGTGTCGACCATCAACACTCGCAGCTTTTGGCGATTCGCTCGCTTTTAATTATTACTCACCGCTTTGGGGCCCCGGCGATTTCCATAGTTGTTGAACCCTAAGGTGCGCCATGTGTCGGTCATCAACATCGCAGTTTTGGCCGATTCTCGCCCATTTCTTGGATTATTACTCACCGCTTTGGGGTCCCGGCTATTTCCATAGTTGTTGAACCCCAATTTGCGCTTACGTGTCGGTCATCAACACCGCAGTTTTGGCGATTCGGGCCCGTTCATGGACAATTACTTACTCTTTTGGGGTCACAGAGTGATTTCCACGATTAACGAACCACAGGTGCATTTACGCTTTGGTCATCAACACCGCAGTTTTGGCCGATTCCGCCCATTTCATGGATTATTACTCACCGCTTTGGGGTCCCGTGATTTCACGATTAACGAACCACGGGGTGCGTTTACGCCTCGGCCATGAACTCTCCCGGTTTTGGCCGATTCTGGCCCATTTCTTGGATTATTACTCACCGTTTTGGGGTCCCGAAGCGATTTCGATAGTTGTTGAACCCCAAGGTGCGCTCACGTGTCACCATCAACATCGCAGTTTTGGCGATTCGCCCATTTCTTGGATTATTACTCACTGTTTTGGGGTCTCGAAGCGATTTCGATAGTTGTTGAACCCCAAGGTGCGCTCACGTGTCGGTTATCAACACTGGCAGTTTTGGCCGATTCTGGCCCGTTTCATGGACTATTACTCACTGTTTTGGGGTCGCAGAGTGATTTCCATGATGAACGAACCCTGGGGTGCATTTACGTGTCGGTCACCAACACTCGCAGTTTTGGCCGACTCTGGCCCGTCTCTTGGATTATTACTCACTATTTTGGGGGTCCCGAAGCATTTTCCATAGTTGTTGAACCCTGGGGTGCGTTTACGTGTCGGTCATGAACACTCGCAGTTTTGGTCGATTCTGGCCCATTTCTTGGATTATTACTCACTGTTTTGGGGTCCCGGAGTGATTTCCACGATTAACGAACCCTGGGGTGGGTTTACGTGTCGGTCATGAACACTCGTAGTTTTGGCTGATTGTGGCCCGTTTCTTGGATTATTACTCACTATTTTGGGGTCCCGAAGCGATTTCCATAGTTGTTGAACCCCAAGGTGCGCTCACGTATCGGTCATCAACACTGGTAGTTTTGGCCGATTCTGGCCCGTTTCATGGACAATTACTCACTGTTTTGGGGTCCGGGAGTGATTTCCACGATGAACGAACCACAGGGTGCTTACGTCGTGTCGGTCATCAACACTCGCAGCTTTGGCGATTCGCTTGTTTCTTTAATTATTACTCACCGTTTTGGGGCCCCGAAGCGATTTCCATAGTTGTTGAACCCCAAGGTGCGCTCATGTGTCGGTCATCAACACTGGCAGTTTTGGCCGATTCTGGCCCATTTCTTGGATTATTACTCACCGTTTTGGGGTCCCGAAGCTATTTCCATAGTTGTTGAACCCAATTTGCGCTTACGTGTCGGTCATCAACACCGCAGTTTTGGCGATTCGGGCCCGTTCATGGACAATTACTTACTTTTTGGGGTCACAGAGTGATTTCCACGATTAACTAACCACAGGTGCATTTACGTGTTGGTCATCAACACTGCAGTTTTGGCGATTCGGCCCGTTCATGGACTATTACTCACCGCTTTGGGGTCCGGAGTGATTTGCATGATTAACGAACCCTGGGGTGCGTTTACGTGTCGGTCACCAACACTCGCGGTTTTGGCCAATTGTGGCCCGTTTCTTGGATAATTACTCACTGTTTTGGGGTCCCGAAGCGATTTCGATAGTTGTTGAACCCCAAGGTGCGCCACGTGTCGATCCATCAACATCGCAGTTTTGGCGGATTCGCCCATTTCTTGGATTATTACTCACTGTTTTGGGGTCCCGGCGATTTCCATAGTTGTTGAACCCTAAGGTGCGCCACGTGTCGGTTATCAACACCGGCAGTTTTGGCGATTCTCGCCCGCTTCATGGACTATTACTCACTGCTTTGGGGTCGCAGAGTGATTTCCATGATGAACGAACCTCGGTGCGCGTTTACGTGTCGGTCACCAACACTCGCAGCTTTTGGCGATTCGCCCGCCTCTTGGATTATTACTCACTATTTCGGGGTCCCAAGCATTTTCCATAGTTGTTGAACCCCAAGGTGCGCTCACGTGTCGGTCATGAACACTCGCAGTTTTGGCCGATTCTGGCCCATTTCTTGGATTATTACTCACTGTTTTGGGGTCCCGGAGTGATTTCCACGATTAACGAACCCTGGGGTGCGTTTCGGTCATGAACACTCGTAGTTTTGGCTGATTGTGGCCCGTTTTGGATTATTACTCACTATTTTGGGGTCCCGGCGATTTCCATAGTTGTTGAACCCTGCAGTGCGCTCACGATGTCGGTCAACACCGTAGTTTTGGCCGATTCTGGCCCGCTTCATGGACAATTACTCACTGTTTTGGGGTCCGGAGTGATTTCCACGATGAACGAACCTCAGGGTGCGCGACGTGTCGGTCATCAACACTCGCAGCTTTGGCCGATTCTCGCTTGTTTTTTAATTATTACTCACCGCTTTGGGGCCCCGGCGATTTCCATAGTTGTTGAACCCCAAGGTGCGCCATGTGTCGGTCATCAACATCGCAGTTTTGGCCGATTCTCGCCCATTTCTTGGATTATTACTCACCGCTTTGGGGTCCCGGTTATTTCCATAGTTGTTGAACCCCAAGGTGCGCTTACGTGTCGGTCATCAACACTGGCAGTTTTGGCCGATTCGGGCCCGTTTCATGGACAATTAGTTACTCTTTTGGGGTCACAGAGTGATTTCCACGATTAACGAACCCCAGGGTGCATTTACGTGTCGGTCATCAACATTCGCAGTTTTGGCCGATGCTGGCCCGTTTCATGGATTATTACTCATTGTTTTGGGGTCCCAGAGTGATTTCCACGATTAACGAACCCCAAAGTGCGCTTACGTGTCGGCCATGAACTCTCCAGTTTTGGCGATTCTCGCCCATTTCTTGGATTATTACTCACCGCTTTGGGGTCCCGGCGATTTCGATAGTTGTTGAACCCCAAGGTGCGCCACGTGTCGGTCATCAACATGGCAGATTTGGCCGATTCTGGCCCATTTCTTGGATTATTACTCACTGTTTTGGGGTCCCGAAGCGATTTCCATAGTTGTTGAACCCCAAGGTGCGCTCACGTATCGGTCATCAACACTGGTAGTTTTGGCCGATTCTGGCCCGTTTCATGGACAATTACTCACTGTTTTGGGGTCCGGGAGTGATTTCCACGATGAACGAACCCTGGGGTGCGTTTACGTGTCGGTCATCAACACTCGCAGTTTTGGCCGATTCTGGCTCGTTTCTTTAATTATTACTCACCGTATTGGGGTCCCGAAGCGATTTCCATAGTTGTTGAACCCCAAGGTGCGCTCACGTATCGGTCATCAACACAGGTAGTTTTGGTCGATTCTGGCCCGTTTCATGGACTATTACTCACTGTTTTGGGGTCGCAGAGTGATTTCCATGATTAACGAACCACAGGGTGCGCGCATTTGTCGGCCACCAACACTGCAGCTTTTGGCCGATTCGCCCGCTTTTTAATTATTACTCACCGCTTTGGGGTCCCGGCGATTTCCATAGTTGTTGATCCCCAAGGTGCGCCACGGTCGGTCATCAACACTCGCGCTTTTTTGCCGATTCGCCCGCTTCATGGACTATTACTCACTGCTTTGGGGTCCCGGTGATTTCCACGATTAACGAACCTCGGGTGCGCTATATGTCGGCCATCAACACTGTAGTTTTGGCCGATTGTGGCCCGCTTATTGGATTATTACTCACCGCTTTGGGGCCCCGGCGATTTCCATAGTTGTTGAACCCTAAGGTGCGCCATGTGTCGGGCCATCAACATCGCGCTTTTGGCCGATTCGCCCATTTCTGGATTATTACTCACCGCTTTGGGGTCCCGGCTATTTCCATAGTTGTTGAACCCCAATTTGCGCTTACGTGTCGGTCATCAACACTGGCAGTTTTGGCCGATTTGGGCCCGTTTCATGGACAATTACTTACTCTTTTGGGGTCACAGAGTGATTTCCACGATTAACGAACCCTGGGGTGCATTTACGTGTCGGTCATCAACACTGGCAGTTTTGGCCAATGCTGGCCCGTTTCATGGATTATTACTCACCGCTTTGGGGTCCCGGCGATTTCCACGATTAACTAACCCCAAGGTGCGCTACATCTCCGCCATGAACACTCCCGCTTTTGGCCGATTCTGGCCCATTTCTTGGATTATTACTCACCGCTTTGGGGTCCCGGGTGATTTCGAGAGTTGTTGAACCCTAAGGTGCGCCACGTGTCGGTCATCAACATCGCAGTTTTGGCCGATTCTCGCCCATTTCTTGGATTATTACTCACCGCTTTGGGGTCCCGGCGATTTCGATAGTTGTTGAACCCAAGGTGCTCTCATGTGTCGGTCATCAACACCGCAGTTTTGGCCGATTCTCGCCCGCTTCATGGACTATTACTCACCGCTTTGGGGTCCGGAGTGATTTCCACGATGAACGAACCCCAAAAGCGCGCATGTCGGCCATCAACACTCGCAGCTTTGGCCGATTCTGGCCTGCTTTTTGATTATTACTCACCGCTTTGGGGTCCCAAGAGATTTCCATAGTTGTTGATCCCCAAGGTGCGCCACGGTCGGGTCATCAACATCGCAGTTTTGGCCGATTCGCCCGCTTTCATGGACTATTACTCACCGCTTTGGGGTCCCGGTGATTTCACGATTAACGAACCCTGGGTGCGTTTACGTGTCGGCCATCAACACTGTAGTTTTGGCTGATTGTGGCCCGCTTTCTTGGATTATTACTCACCGTTTTGGGGTCCCGAAGCGATTTCCATAGTTGTTGAACCCCAAGGTGCGCTCACGTGTCGGTCATCAACACTGGCAATTTTGGCCGATTCTGGCCCGTTTCATGGACTATTACTCACTATTTTGGGGTCCCGGAGTGATTTCCACGATTAACGAACCTTGGGGTGCCTTTACGTGTCGGTCACAACCACTCGTAGTTTTGGCCGCCAGGCCCGCTTGTTGGATTATTAC
>JAHHZJ010003792.1:0-51984 GCA_021437245.1 Aegilops speltoides | reverse complement strand
AGGAGGCTAAAAATACAAGTTATGCGGTGTAGAGGCAAGTAAAAAGCGCAATTGAGAGCCACCCACTAAAAAAAAATCGCGTATGATGTGCTTCCGGTCACGCCGTCGGCCCCCTCTTTAATCCAGTTCGCTCCATTCCCCAACCAGCAGCACTGGACAGAAGTTTACTTCCCCCTCGCGCTTGCCGGGGGATTGAAGAAGGGCGGCATCGAATCCAACACCGGTGATGGCTGCTTGTCCAAGTGATTTTGGATAAAAACTGCATGTTTTAGAAGGAATTTAAATAAATAGGAACTTTTCAATCATGGATAACAGAATGTTGGGAAATTTATTCATGGTAAAAAATGGAACTAACGACAAGTTAACATCATGCTAATCAACATTCATGTATAGCAAATTTTCATATGATGCAAAGTCAAAAAGATATGCTATTTTCAAAATGGCAAGAAAATGTTTTTTTAACTGGGAATGGCAAGACAATGTTGAGTGTGCGAAAAAACTGGGTAAACTAGGGATAAAATTTTCACAAGTGTTAGATATTTATCAACTCCACCAGTTGAAATCGAAGCGGGCGATATAGCTTTTGGGTGAGAGGGCTGCGACCACCGGGCTAGTCGCGGTATGTTCGAAGAATGAAGGCGTCTTCACGGCTCTGGTTCTTTCTGTCCATGTCGCTCGCCCGTGGCGCCGTCGTATCTTGTTGTCAACATGCTCAACAAGCGAGAGGAATTGGAGAGGACTATACACCGAGAGCGATAGTGGGGACCCACCAGGTCCAAGCCATGCATAAACAAGTGCCCCATTGGAAAAAAAGCTTCCTCTTAATTGTATCTTCGACATTGGAGCCCACGGGTTTGTCAACCTTAGTCAATAAACGAAATAAATTTCCAAACATGACTGTCATCCGGGAGCTTTTTTTCAGGGGTATCGGGGATCTTTCTTTTTTTTGCGGGAAAGGGGTATCAGAGATCTAGCTGGTATCATTTTTTTTCAGAGGGCGAACAAGTATCACCTAGGCCTAGGTTTTGTTTTTTAACATGCGTAGCCCACGACATACGGTGACAGTGGTTTTAACTTATTTTTTGAGGTCCATACCGGCCTATGGGCCTATCAGCGTAGGTTTTACTTTTTCTTAAAGATCGGCAGCCCAATGTATTTTTTAATAAAATGCAGATCTTTGTACTATTTATCTGTATATAAGAATAATAATGTTGTGTCCAATTTATGTTTTCCCTTTTAACCACATTATATATATTTATATTATTACTATTATCGTATATTTTATAGAGACTTATATATACATTATAAAAACATCCCGTGTTATTAACTTATAAAAGTAAATGTTTAACGAAAGTTGGCAAGGAAAATTCTGATTGTTTTTACTCACGAGCAAGGAAAATCACGGTGATGGCGTACAAAAGTTTGCGAAGATTTTAAGGACCAATGTAATAATAACGCACTCATTTTGTTTTGAGCAATAACTCGCTAATTTATTAATTATATATATATAATGTCTCGCTCAGTTTGTTTTTGATATTAATTGCTCCTTCTAACCTAACATTATATATAGAAGCAGCCCAACTAATTCGTCTATTTCAAGAAAGTGCAAATGGGCTGGGATTTCTTAGAAAATATTAAATGGGCGCATTGATGTGAAATTATTTGTTCACCCAGCCCAGCAAATGGACCGTACATTCTAGAAAACATGGGTTAAATATATGCCACATTTTTGCGGGCCGACATGTGGGCGATAGGTGAAAGCCTATGCAAGGCGTTGTCAACTTGGTCAACACATGATTACGACATCCATAGCCATTGGATTTATATCCAGCGGCCGGCATGCACCTTCAATCTCTCGGCTTCTTCCTCCAGTCGCGGGGACCTCTGGTCCACCTCCGTGGCTCTGCTTATACGCATCACCGTGAAGCGCTACCCCACCATCGGCTAGGCTATCCCTCTACCCCTCACACGTCCTGATATTCTCCATCGACTGCAGCCCCACGCTGCACCAGAACCAGTTATAACCCTTGTACTCCTCTCAATCTGCGACTCCACTACCGTGTCTTCCCATCTTCGGGTTGTTCCCTTCCAGGGCCTCGCCGTCGTCCACCGCCTCACTGCGCTTGGCGTGGCATGGTCAACAAACGAGAGTCATCGGAAGAGGTATGCGTGGAGAAGCTTGCGAGTGGGACCCACGAGGTCCATGGTCGCTTCCTGGAAAGTTCCTCCTTATTTAGTTAAAAAGTTTCCTTCCACGACAGTTTGGGACCCACCGGCTCTATCTTCGCGCGGAAGGAAGTGCCTCCTGTTATGAAAAAAACTATTCCTCCGTTGGCCATGGGACCCGTCATATTTGGTGGTGACTTGTGGGCCTACTAAGCGGATGTGTGCGAGGGCTTTGTCAACTTAATCAACAAATGATCCTAGCAGCTGGACCGTTGGATGTTAATCCAACAGCCGTGCTCCTTCTTCAACCTCTGTTCTAGCTCCTGTCTCCCGTGGGCTGCAGTGCTGCCGCGCACCCGAACCAGTCAACTTTCCCACTCCTCACCATCTGTGAATCCACTGCCGCGTCTTCCCCATCTCCGGGTCGTTCTAGTCTGAGGCCTCGCCGTCGTCCACCGGCCTTGGTGTTCTTGGCACGGTGTGGTCAACGTGGTCAACAAAAGAGAGTCATTGGAAGATATTTGTATGTGAGAGGCTGGCGGGTGGGGGCACCATGCCCATGGGCGCATGCATGCAAGCGCATCCTTTTACCCTGAAAAATAATGTTTTCTCCCCACATTCTTTGGGACCAACCAGCTACATCTTCGCATGCAATGAAGTACATCCTTATTACGAGCAAAAAAAGATTCCCACGACAGCTAGGACCCGGCAGCTATATCTTCATACGCAAGGAAGTGCGTCCTTATCCTCCACGACAGTTGGGACCCACCGGTCGAAGCGTACATACCGTTCTCTATCTTGTTGGAACATGTGCGTACATCTTGGTTGATCGGTCGCTCTCTGCCGCGATGTCACCGTGGCGAGTAAGTAGCGGCACATGTCATAGTAGAGCCCCCCGTAGCGATTTAGGCTGTCCCATCTAAACCGTGTACACGTACATATGTCCACGAGAAAAATCTGACCCGCGTATGTACATCTGGCGGGGTCTTGGCGGCGTACTCGGCGCATATATCTGACGACCGGGGCTTGTGTACATGGAGAGCAGCGGATGGCGCACATGCGCTGTCTGTTCATCTGGCAGTGAACTGGTTGGGTGAAGCGAGCAGCGTCCTATTCGCCGGGAGGTAACGGCGGGTCGAAATCGTCGTGTTCATTGGGAGCCAACGGCTTGGACCAGAACAACCGATCAAAATGAGGCGTGGCATACCGCAAAACAGATAAACGGCCTTGTGTTCATCGGAGAAGTGCAGCGTGCCGCAAAATGGAGAAGCGGACTTCTCTTGGACCTCCTACGGTTGAAGCAGGGGTCTGTTGATCGGGAGGGGTGTGGCGTCCGCAAAAGCAGAGAAGCGGACTTGTGTTGGAGTGCTACGGTCGAAAGCAGGGGTCTGTTCATTGGGAGGGTGTGGCATACCGCAAAGCGGAACTCCATGGGATACTGTTCATCTCCACCTCGACCTCCTCCAGCCTCCATGGGCTACTGTTCATCCACCGTCGACCTCCTGCAGCCTCCACCTGTGATTGTTCATCCACGGGCTCCTGTTCATCTAGCCTCCACCATTCCTCCACCGGCTACTGTTCAACCAGCCCTCTCCACGGGGTCCTGTTCAACCATGCCTCCACGGGCTACTGTTCATCCATCCCTCCACTGGCTACTGTTCAACCAGCCCTCCACGGGGTCGTCCTGTTCATCCAGCCCTCCATGTGGTCCTGTTCATCCACCCCCAACCGGCTCGATCGATCGTGGTCATGTTCATCCAGCATAGCGACCTCTACTACCACGGGGTCCTGTTCATCCACCCCCCACTAGGAACTGTTCATCAACCCCCCAACAACGCTCCTTTGTTCATCAAGAGGCGGCAGGTTCGATCGGCTTGATTAGCGGCGATAGTGAAGAATCGCTCGATCAAGTTCGATTAACAACCATTAATCGACCGCCGCGGGTTCGATGCTTAGCGTAGCATGCGGTCTGTCCTTCGAGTTCAATAAGCGTCGCCTCGCTCGAGTTGATTAGAGCGAGCGCCTCGCACCGCAGCAGCGTCGTGTATGAGAAAGCGTGCATTCCTCGACCCCGATCACCCGTAACAGGGAACTCCTCAATATTTTCCTCGCCCTCGCTTCTACCACGGTTTTTCCGTCATGGGCGGCTCAAAGAATGTCATGCAGTTGTGTCTCTAGCCGCCCGGGACAAAAGGTCCATTTACGTCATTATTTTTCTCACGAGTATGAGCCCACCACATCTATGATGATACCGGGTTTGTCACAATTATAGTCATAGAAGTGTCATAAGCATGACAGAAAAAAATTCGTTTGGCCCAAAATGTCACGCATGTGTCTTTTTTTGTAGTGGATGTAGTCCTGGTTACGAGGCTCTCGTCTTCCTTGGACTCCGGCATGTAATTATCGTCGGCTGATAACCCACAAGTATAGGGGATGGTTTGTAGCCTTCTACGATAAATAAGAGTGTCGAACCCAACGAGGAGCTAAAGGTAGAACAAATATTCCCTCAAGTTCTATAGTCACCGATACAACTCTCGCACACTTAGCGTTTTCTTTATCTAGAACAAGTATGAAACTAATTTGCAAGAATAAAACTATGAGTACTGCGAGAATAAAACTATGAATAAATTGCAAGGTAATAAAAACTAGATAGCTTTTGTCAACAAGAAAGTCATTTGTCCCTAGGCAATTGATAACAAGTACCAGTAATCATTCTTGCAATTCTATATGAGGAGAGGCATAAGCTAACATACTTTATCTACTTGGATCATATGCACTTATGGTTGGACCCTAGCAAGCATCATAACTACTAAAGATCACTAAGGTCGTGAAACCCAACCATAGCATTAAGTATCAAGTCCTATTTATCCCATCTTGCAACAACCCACACTACTACAGGATAATGCTAACGCGACACTATGATTAGAGACCCTTTGACAAAACTGTGTGTGATGTAATAATCGCAAATGGTGGTGTAAAAACCATAAAAAAGGTGCAAAATGTTTGCGATGGCGGAGCCATCAAACACAGTTCAGATTTTAGTTACATGTGAGATGCAGGGCACATGGTTAATCCATTTGAGCTGTTTACAATAAGCGAGAACAACAAAAATGGTGGCAATATCAATGTGTGTGCGATATCTGACATCACAGGTTCACTTAGACGAACTATTTTTGATTAGGGACCACAACAGAAACGGTTCAACTTAACAAGATGTGTGTGATATGCGGCATATAGTTCACATGGATGAGCTATTTCAAATGAGCCAAAAGAACACAAACGAGTCATGTAAACAAGATGTGTGTGATACGTGGCAAACAGCCGACTCGGATGAACTGTTTGCGATGAGGAATTACAACACAGACGGTTAATACAGTTAGTTCATGTGTGATTCTGTGTGTACAAAATCTTTGAAAAATGCAAAGTAGTTGCATGCGGTGGCTAGGAGTATCGCACATGGTGCGTCTGCGAGTACTCGTGTGCGATGATTAGTAAGTTACACATACGTTTCCTTATGTTAACATGTGTGTGAATTTACAATATGGACGATTAATATGCAAATGCCTTACGGACATCGGGCACATGCTTAAACTCAATGAGCGTATGCGATACTAATATTGTCCATGAAAAATTAAGAACTTGGCTAACAACATTTGAGTAACATGTATATAGTGGTTACACTATTACGACAAAAGGAGGATCTTAAGTAACACGGTTTTGACAACCATATGGTCCATATCTACATACTTAACATAGTAACAACTATCACATTTTAAGAGGCTAAGGGCCAACAACCATATGGTCCATATCTACATACTTAACATAGGAGCAGGTAGCACATTTTAAGAGGTGAGGGCCAAAAACCACAACTATCCATTTGGGCAGCTTGATCCTGGCGACTCGACATCTCGTCGATGAAAGGAAGAGCCCTACTATGCCTTGGTAGAGCATGAGTGAAACAGTGTCTCCAATTTTCCAATATGGATGCATTGCCACGACAAGCGAGAACTTGTTAATTTGAATGGTTCCATTTACTGCGAAATCGGTACCTTCACAATCACTTTGGCGTTATTAGGAGGCACAAGTGTAATTCGACTATGCCGGAAATCGATCCAGGAACTGCTACAACGGGCAATTCCTATTGACATATAGGATAAAAACCAATTGTAACATATCATTAAAGATATATATAGATTATGAGCATCAACATTAAAATAAGACTTTTTACGGTGTTTTGTGCACACAAATGGTCTTGTCAATGTGTGCATCATAGGTCTAATTAATCCCATCGAAAATCTAGCATTCATCGTTGTGCTATCTATGTCGGATTATCAACAAAGTTTATGACATGCTTCAAGTCCTTCGGTGAAATTTGGTGCAGCTAAGTAACATCTGAGATCATTCAATATGCATCAACATATCCTTCTTAAAATGTGGAAAGGTATTATTTATTCAAAACATGGCATAAGAATATATAGTGCGCATAAATTGGTAAATAGAATTTGATACTACCTAGGAGCAATCAGAATATGAAATCACAATTGGCTGCTTAAATAGTGATCAATTAGTCAGAACAAATACCCCGATTTTGCTAAGTAATATGACAGCATGGAGAAAGTTGAAAGGACACTATCCTCGATCAAACTTTGATCGGCTGATGACGTTGGGGAAGTAAACATCCATGTTAATTATACCAGGTTGTGGTGTATGCACTAGAATTTTATTGCCAGCTTTCAGTTCATAACACTTAGACATTTTTCTCCAAGGTCCGCATTAAAGAAGGATGACCATCTTTATCAAGTTTTCGTTAACCGTCATTGTAAATCCATGCAGCGTTGTCAATATGACATCACAGGAGTCATCAACAAAGTAAAGCCAAGATTTCCTTCTACTCTTGTTCTTGCAAAGCAAGGGATGTACTGCTTGAAATGAAAATTAAGATCGTAAATTAGATATATTGAAATAACAGAGAAAGATGCAAATATGGGAGTAAGTAATAGAATAGGTGAATATATAGATGAAAGAAAAGTACAAAAATATAGAATTGAGATTGAACATACCAAGCGCTCCCTAAAGTCATCCAGAATGGTGAGATAGATCTTTGTTTCCGACTAGCCACAACCACACTTGCCCAATTTGTGATCGCACTATGGACACATGAATGAACACCCACGAATCAACTAGAAAAAAAATGATTCCACGGCGATTTCCGCTGGTTGATTAACAACGATGGACGGACTGCGATAAGAGACGAGTAAATATTTCGCTAAGTTGATTACCTTCTCCATGAGAAAAATCCTGGCCCAATCCGCAAAACCCGTTGACGAGTCTAGAATCTTTGGAGTACATAAGCGGCGAAGCGATAAGAGCGAAATCCGTGCCGTTTGGGCGTGACCTCGCCCGTCGACAACAACCGTCGAGCTTAGGGTGGCTTCCATGATAGAAGTTGATGAGGTGCGAGTTGCGGAGAGTCATGGCGAGTGGAGTGGGGACAAAGTGGGCGAGGTTTTCTTTTCCTTTTGCATGTGTGAGTGAACACAGGCGGTTCCTGAAGGTGGCGGAGATGAATGGTGTGCGATAGTAAATCACCGAGATTGAATGGGAATCCAAATTTCCTTTGTCCTTCATCCATGAATTTTTTTTCTATGATGAACATAAACCCTGCTAATCACCGTGTTCAAATTTGACACTTTTCCGGGTTCATTTAGAATATTTAGGAGATTATGTGAATTTTGTAGGCATTAATGCATATAATTCTAATTCAAACAATTTGTGCTTGAAACGGTGCACAAGAATAGTCTGGAAAAACCACACTCATGGTATTTAGTAAATTATCAAGCCTTTTACAAAGAATGAGCAGAGATTTGAAGGGAATGCATGGCAATAGTCAACCACAAGCGCGTCATTCTTTGGGTTATCAACTATAGAACAATGAAATCGTGCTTGAAAAACATGACACCTAGCATGGTGCCATGGTATGGCCTCACCATGCCTGGTTAAAAGCTGAGAAGGTTTGATTTATGTAGTCATTCCGCCCTTCATAAATCGAACCATCAGAGAAGTTCAATGCTTTCAAGAGAAATCACCAATATTGAAGGGAATCCAAATTTCCGTCCTAGTTTGTCGTTCAGTTTTTATTCCAACAATCAACATACCGCCTCAAATGCAACGTGTTCAAATTTGACATTTTTCCGGGCTCATTTACCATATTTAGGGGATTATGTGCATTTTCTAGGCATTAATTATGCACATAATTCAAATTCAAACAATCGGCGCATGAAAAGATGCACAAGAACGGTCTGTAAAACCAAGCTCGTGCTATTTAGTACATTCCCATGCCTTTTACAAGGAATGGGCAGATATTTCAAGGAAATGTGTGGCAGTAGTCAACCATAAACGCTTCTTTTACTGGGTTAACAACTATACAAAAATGAAATACATGCTTGGAAACATGACGCCTGGTGTGGTGCCATGGTATGGCCTCACCGTGCCCTGGTAAAAGTTTTAGAATGTTTTCCTTATGTCATCATGCGCCTTTCATAAATCGAACCACCAGGGAAGTTTTATGGTTTGAGGAAAACAACAAGATTGAAGGGGCTCCAAATTTTCTTTATCCTTTGTCCATGAGTATTTTCCTCGATGAACATACACCACGCAAATCAGCGTGTTCAAATTTGGCACCTTTCGGGTTCATTTTCCATATTTAGGGATTATGTGCATTTCCTAGGCATTAATGCACATAATTCAAGTTCAAACAATCGGTGCATGAAGCGGTGTGCGAAGCGGCTGGAAAACCATGCTCGTGCCATTTAGTAAATTCTCATGCCTTTTACAAGGAATGGGCAGATATTTTGATGAAATGTGTGGCAATAGTCAACCACAAGCGTTTGTTTATTGGGTTTTCAACTATATATAAAATGGAATAAATGCTTGAAAAACATGACACCTAGCATGGTGTGCCATGGTATGACCTCACCATGCCACAGTAAAAATTTGAGAAGGTTTGTCTTATGTCGTCATGCCGCCCTTCATAAATTGAACCATCGCCAAAAAGTTCCATGTTCTCGAGAGAAATCACCAAGATTGAAGGGGAATCCAAATTTTCTTCATTCTTTGCCCTGGAGTATTTTTTCTGCGACAAACATACACCCTGCAAATCACCGAGTTCAAATTTTGCATTTTTTGGGCTCATTTACCATATTTAGGGGATTATGTGCATTTTCTAAGCATTTAGCGCATATAAATCCAATCAGCTATAGCTGCAGGTGTGATGTGAGGGGCGTGGATTGTCGTTCAATAAATGGCGCATCCTCGGATGCACAGCGTGATTCGCATGGCTGGGGTTCGGCCAATCATAACATAACACACAATAGGTTGTACCTTTGTTTTTCGGAGCGGCGGAGATGAATCGTGTGTGATAATGAGCGAGCAAAGCTGTAGGAAGCCAAATTTCTGTTGTAGTTTGTCGTTGAGCTCTTGAATACCACCGCCTTTGTATGGCTGCCGGCCCCTCCATCGAGTTCTCTCGGCGCGTCCATGGCACATGACGCATAATAGCTGGTAAAAGTGATGGCATCCCACTTGCGCCATGTTCCTCGCTGCTGCGACCGCACACATGTTAAGGAAGCAATGGCATCTCGCCGCACCGAGTTCATCACCGCAGCAGACCACCGCGATTACATGGGCGGACTTTGAGGCTGCCATGGCGAATGGGTGGAGGATCTAGGCGTCAAAGCGCCTGAAGGAGGCGGAAAAGGTAGAAGCAGATCAAGAAAAGTGAGTCCATACACCGCAGAAAGAAGGGCCACATGTTGTGGTGAGGAGAGCTTGGCGGAGATCAAAACGCAGTGGGGCTGCCGCCTACAAGGTCGGGAAGGAGAATGTCGATTATGGCAAGCATGCCCGATGGCAGCATGTGAAAGTAGTTTAAGTTTGTAGTACCGTAGTACTTTAAGTTTGTAGTACTAATGTACAATGTCGGTAAAAACATCCTTTGAGGATTTGGCGTTGATTAGCATGTGTGCTCGTGCATATTTTTGCATTAATCATTAGAACATCACAAAACACACGGTTTCTATATGCATTACTGTCTGCGTTTTTGCATTAATGATCCATAAGTCGATTACATGTGCGATGTTTCCTAAAAAAACAGCGTACCATTGACGAAAAATCAACTACATGTGTACATTTTTTGGAGCGGGATCGCCAATTTTACATTTTCTACTTTACGATTATTTCGTGCTTCATTTGTGTTGTGTGTATCCCCGCCCAAGTTTCAAATTTAGTTGCGAAATTTTTTCATTAAGCCTTGATTTCAAATTTATTCCTCAACCACATCCCCACCCATCAAATTTCCTCAATATCGCTTGTGCCTCCCCTAGGCATCTCAAACCGTCGCCATCATAACCACAGCTTCAACCACATCTCGTTCTACTCGGATCGGTCGGGTAACCCACGATCTCTATCATGGCCCTGCTGATTGCTTAAATGGTGCTTGCGAAACATCCTCATGCCTCCAAATCCCCACCGCCCGAGGCTGATGGCGGTCCATGGCGCGATAGCCCTTTGTGCGTGTTGACTCGGGAGGAACACCTCACCTCCGCCCGGCAGCGGCGTGGTGCAGGCTCAGCCTAGATGAAGTGCCCAGCTGACTACCCCGAGGACTTAACGGGTAAGATCTAACCAGCTAAATCTTACCAATACCACTTCAATGGCTATGATTTATCACGGTTGATGTATTAAGCATGTTACGTGCCTTGTTTATTTGATACTCCACAACTTGTGTGAAGTTCAAATATTCTGTGTCTAGCTCAATTTCACCAATACGAAACAAACTTACAATACATGACTTAGGATATCACTAGAATCTGCCCGAGTTGCTATTTTAGTGGATGCTAACCTTGTTGTATAACATGCTGTCGATGTACTTACACAAGGTCATAACGGTCAATGTTGTTGTTTGCCGTCGAGTTAGCTGCATCCCATGTCTTCTGATATTTCATATCATTTGTGCAAGTGCTTGTTTAACTTCTACCATTCTTGGTTGCTGTAGGTACACATGTTAGTGGCACTAATCACGCTTGACCGGAGGAACAGCTCACCTCATATGCCCTTGACTTTAGGCGGGCTCTGGCCAAGATGAAGTGCCCGACAACTACCTCTCGGGACTTACCAAGTATGTACTCACTAGTTCAATCTTACCAATACTAGTTGCAATTAATGGCTATGTTACATGCGGTCTATGTATTAAGCATGTTCTAGTAAACATGCCTAACACATTTAGCTACTTTCCCTACCTTTTATAGACATTTGGGCCATTCTCTGCTCTGGCGACACTTGCCTTGTGATGTTTAACTATGCCAATTGCATTTTTATCGATGCCGGTTTCAATGGCTATTAAGCATGTTGCAATTAACGATTGTATCCATTTTTAAACAGTTGTATTTCAATGGCTACAAACTTACAAAACATGACTTAGGATCTTTATTAAGCTGTTGCAATTATGATTGTATCCATTTTATAATCTATCCCTTTGCTACCATGCTACACTCATAATGAAGATATACTAGAATCTGCCCATTTGCTATTTTTGGTGGATGCTAACCTGTTGTACTTAACATGCATGTCCATGTACTTACGTAGGGTCATAACGACCAATGCTATTGTTTGCCGTCAAGGTTATTTGCATCCATGTCTTCTGATATTTCACATCATTTGTGCAATTGCGGTTTAACTTCTACCATTCTTGGTTGCCTATAGGTACACATGTCAGTGGCAGTGGTCCATGCTTCAACCCGGAGGAACAGCTTGACTCCTTTGCCGCTGACTTTGGGCGGGCTCTGGCCAAGATGAAGTGCTCCAGCAACTACCTCTCAGGACTTACCAAGTATGTACTCACCGGTTCAATCTTACCAATACCGGTTGCAATTAATGGCTATGTTTTTATGCGATCGATGTATTAAGCATGTTGTAGTAAACATGCCTAACATGTTTTAGCTATTTTCCCTACCTTTTTATAGACACCGGGCCATTATTTGCTCTGGCAGCACCTGCCTTGTGATGTTTAACTCTGCCAATTGCATTTTTATCGATGCGGTTTCAATGGCCATTAAACTGTTGCAATTAACGATTGTATCTATTTTTAAAGAGTTGTATTTCAATGGCTACAAACTTACAAAACATGAATTAGGATGTTGTTAAGCACATTACAATTAACAGTTGTATCCATTTTTAATTAGTCCCTTTGCTACCGTGCTACTCTTTACATAATGAATATATCACTCTGAATCGCGTTTTATTACCATTTGCTATTTTTGGTGGATGTTAACCTGTTGTAATTAACATCGGCTTTCCATGTATAAGCAGGGCTACAATGGGTGATGTTGTTGTTTGTCGTCGAGGTTAGCTGCATCCCATGTCTTATACACCATCTATTCCTAAATATAAGTATTTTTAGAGATTCCAATATAGACTACATATGGAGCAAAATGAGTGAATCTAGATTCTAATCTAAACTATATCTATAATTCTAAATACATCCGTATGTAGTTCATATTGAAAACTCTAAAAAATACTTGTACTTAGGAACATAGGTAGTTATATTTTACATCATTTGTGCAATCTCGGTTTAGTTTCTAACATTTCTTGGTTTGTTGTATGTACATATATGAGTGGTCTTGATCACGCTTGATCCTTTTGTGTATGGGGCAATGAGATATTCATGAACAAGCGTCAAGTGAGAAACTAAGAAAGATTATTAGGCGAAAAGAAAGCGGGTGATTGGAATTAAGATCTTTATTTACACTTTGTCCAAGACAACGATGAACTTTAGGATGGTAAGTAATGTGTTTCCTTTTCCCCTACCCACAACAAGTTACTCTATTTGACCTCGATGTCGATATTTTCCTCGTTTGATGGTTTCGAAGCTATTTCTTGATGATTACCTTCGCACTACATGACGGAGTGGAGGCAACTAAGGTTAAAGTATATAATTCATGCTACCATGATAATGCTCTAGAAGTCTTCTGAAGGCGGTGAAGGATGGTGGCGATCGTCACAAGGGTTGGACAAAAGTGGTTCGTGCCTATGGCATGCGAGGAAGGCATATTATGGGCATTCTGCTTCTTCAACACCATCGGCAGTCAAAATGATTTACACTTGTCTCTTCACCTTTACCGCCTTTAAATATTGTGGTTCATCATAGTTAGCGATGTCTAATCCTGTAATTCTTGAACATATTGTACTAGCAATTTTATTTATGGATCGTTGTTGAACCATTGTCTGAGAATTTGAATTGCATGTTTCATATTCAAAATTTCCAATTCAAATAATAAATTACAGGCAAAAATAAAAATATCAGTAGCTAATAAAATAATGTGCACATGGTTAGAAAAAACAACATGTGCGATGTAAAAAAAAAAGAGCGGCCGTGGAACTTTGCAAGCAGTTACGGTAGTAAAATAAGCTTGTTATGGATAGTCCAATGCCACATTGTTTTCTTCATCAAATCATGTGTGATGTAGTTGATAAAAGCAAATATTTAACCAAAGCGGGGCGTCGTGATAGTTACACCTTTCACACACAAGCCTATACATAAAACTATGTGGGATGTACATCTGACGGAAACATATTCCTTGGATTGGTTGTGTGTGATATACATAAACGGAAATGTTTTTAAGGATTCACCATGTGGGATGTACATATGAGCGGAAGCGATTGGGTTTGATGCCTCGCCCGATCACACACGAGCTCATTTGCCCCAGCCTATGTGCCAAGAGGGCCTATCCCGAGCGGTTTAAGGTCGTGTGGGAAGGACCCCCTATTGCCCATACTCACTTGGCGACGGTTCCAAATGTCATCACGGAAAGGGGTTAAAAACTATTTGTATAGCACCGACGCGTACCAGTGCCACCTACTCGGGTTTAAGCTTATGTCACTCTCGCAACCAACCATAAGTGAATCATGAATGTATTGCAACACCCTACAGCGGGGACCCCTCATGTTTGCGTGAGACGGAGGGCACCGTAGGACAGCACCATAAATAAAAAGTACAATCATCTTTGCGGTTGTCAAAACGGCGAGATCTCGAGAATAGGGGTCCCGAGCGTGCGTCTAGGCAAATGGTAACGAGGAGACAAGGGACACGATGTTTTTACCCGAGTTCGAGCCCTCTCGATGGAGGTAAACCCTACTCTTTGCTTGATTGATATTGATGATATGGGTAGTACAAGAGTGGATCTACCACGAGATCAAGGAGGCTAAACCCTAGAAGCTAGCCTATGGTATGATTGTTGTAATGGTTGTGTCCTCACGGACTAAAACCCTCCGGTTTATATAGACACGAAGAGGGCTAGGGTTACAGTCGGTTACAATGGTAGGAGATCTACATATCCGTATAGCCAAGCTTGCCTTCCACGCCAAGGAAAGTCCCATCCGGACACGGGCGAAGTCTTCAATCTTGTATCTTCATAGTCTTGGAGTCGGCCGATGATGATAGTCCGGCTGTCCGGACACCCCTAGTCGAGGACTCCTTAGTAGCCCCGAACCGGGCTTCAGCGATGGCGAGTCGGTGCATATATTGTCTTGGTGTTGCAAAGGCGGGTTCTCCTTCAAGTTCCATGTACCTGCGAGCAGTGTCGGCTCCCTTACCAATGTTGCGCTTCTTGGCTTCTCGCCCAATAATGGCCTTCTTCCATCGCGTCGCCGCGAATCGGCAAAGAGGTATCTTTATGTTTTACCCCTAGCTGCGCAAACAATGCGCCTATAAGAGGCAAGAATCCAAATCAAATCACACCATCTTCCTTCGCGAGTACTCATCGGGCGCCTCGACCAAGAATCCATTCCATCATGGACCGTCGGCGCAGCTCCTCTTCTCGCGCTCCCAGCCCTGCCGGAGATTGGAGATGTTACATCGCTGCTGTGGCTGGTGGCGCTCAAGCGGAGGATACCTTCCTCCGGCCTTTATGGTCTCGGTTGGTCGGGCTGGCCACCTACAAGGTGGGAAGCAAGCGGAGGCCACCCTAGTCCCAACAAAGGGGCGGGTATGCTTCATCCCCTATCGATAAGGGGCTCGGTTTCCTGTACATCCGTTCCTCCAGCGGGCCGGAGTTCTCGGACTCCAGCTCCATCACCTCACGCCCGCCTCGCTTGAGCATATTGCGGGCTTAGTAGCTCTTCTGCGAGCTATTCACGGGCATCGAGCCCCATTTTGCTATGTGGAAGAGGTTATTCTGCCTCGTACCCGCTCTCACGAGGTCCATATATCAAGTGGGCGGTGCGAAATATGGCGCATCGCCGGGACGGATATCCATCCGGAACCCCTAAGCGTCTGAAGCGGCCTTGAGAATGGTTTTATGTAGAAGGCGGCTCTGCTGCGGACCTGTTGGATCGGCCTCCGGAGTTCAACAATGCTCCTCTGAAGAAATGCGAGTTGGCGTCCATGAGCCCCAGTGGAGGAAGACAAGGCGTCCATTATTTGATGGGCGGATAAGATTCTTGGCCCATGCGGATTGACCATGATTGGAGTCATGGCCCGTGCATTATCGCGAAGTGCAGCGCTGCTGTCTGAGGCCACCCATGTGGGATTTCAATGGGAGAATGATGCCACTCGTCATGGCATAAGGGCGGGATCGGCGAGGATCTGGTGAAGATTCTATCCGGCTGTACAAGTGGGAGAAGGAGGACTTTCTCGAGGCGAGCCCATTGAGCGGGTTCTCCATGAATAACCCTCGGTATTGGGTAGCGGAGACTTTGTTTATCCGACCCATGCTTTCAAAGTTAAGTACCTTACTTTCGATTTAATAGTCGGCTCCACAACAGAGGATCCGGAAAGATCCTTGATCCGGCCTCGAAGGATCCGGACATAAAGGTGGAGCTAATCGGCGGGGTGTTCCATCAACTCAGCATGGACAATGCTCTAGTCGCCATTCGGTGACTACCCGGCCTATCTCCGGCTCCCGGTGATTGTGACGAAGTCTGACACCATTATTTAGTCCTTGCGCATTTTTGACCACCGTATACAATGGTGTCTCGCGGAGAGTGCCTTCAAGCGAGGAGGCGAGCCCGGCGGCTGGCCAACAAGGCTCGATCCGGCCCATGACGAAAAAGTCTGGCGGCGCGGTTGGTCGGCGTTACCGCAAAAGGTATAGCTCGCGGTTGTTATTTAGGACAAAGTTCCTAGGAAGTGTTTGAATGCTCATGACTTTTGCGGGAGAAAAAGTGCCGCGGTTGTGGGCGTAGAGGTTGCCAACCAAGCCTCTGCCAGGCGAGCTCCAACACAGTGCGGAGGGGAGGCGGCGCAAGCGCGAGCAGATACTCCTCAACGGAGGATGCCGACAGTGTGTGCGCCACCAGGTGCGAGGTGGAGGCGCCATGAACCATAAGCGCCACGGACGATTTTCGTGACCGTGCTTCTCCTGAGGCATTGAATGCCTTTAACACGAGGGCAGCGCACCTCTGTGCTGCTCAAGATGGTTTGACGAGCCACGGAGGCGGTATGTAAGAGACATCTGGGTAGAGATTTTAATAGTTGTATATGCTAGTAGCCCCGAGACTTAAAGTAGTTAGAATGGCTGATTTAGGATCATTTGATATCTGAGGATCTTCTGAGAAGAATACCCAGTTGTCCCGGGGCTACAAGAGTGCAAGGCCCAACTTCGAGGCCGCACTAGCTGCCGTGGAGAAACTCGAGACCCCTCCTGGTAACACATTATTTCAACAAGATAATCGGTGTCGGCGTGCGTGTAAGTCGACAATGACATTGCGGTGTTGCGGACTGGATCGGACAAGCAAGAACTCTGCGCCCGGTGAAGGCCAGCGAGAGGTCTTGACAAAGGTGCGGCGGAAAGAACAAACTCGGGATGCCCACACCCAGCTTGGAGAAGAGCTGAAAGGTGTTAGGGCGGTATGCAGCTCGTGAAGGAGAATCGGCGGCCGTCGCGGCATCTATAGTAAGTGCTTGGCGAACTCCTTTGAAAAGAAGAGTTGGCGAGGAAGTCAATTGACAAAAATATATGCATGGGTGTGCTCACAGGTGCGCCTGCGGAGATGCCGTATCAGCGGGTGATCAACTTCGAGCTGGTGCAACTGCTCGAGCGAGTTCGGCGATGGCGGCATCGTCCGGGCTTTATGGTCGTCCCTCTCCCTACAGGGCCTTGGAGAGCTTGCGGGCTTCAAGGAGCGTGATGGCGCTTCCGTTAATGGAAGATTTGACCTGCCGCCAAGGTGCCGAGGAGGCTGAGGCCATGGTGAAGGCAGCGGTACAAGAGGCGGATCCCAACCACATGGCCAAGGTCGGACTGTGGGGGCGATGGGAAGGAGATCCTGTGAGTTTAGTGTGCGGCCAAGTAGAGTTGACCGCTAAATATTCCCCAGCGGGACATAGAATTAGACAGCTGTTAGATGGGATTGAGGAGGAATCTGATCGGTCGATTTGACAATGTATTTTAAAATGACATGTAAAATGCCTTCTAGCGGATTGTAGATCGTTTGTCTTTGCCGACCTTTTAAGCTTCAACCTCGGGACCCTAGAGTCGGAGTGTGTCGAATACCTTGGCGGTTAAGAAACAACAGGGCATGCATGGAGACCCGGCGTAGGGGTCATTAGTGCTTTATCGGGCAAGTGTCCAACTAGTTATGTTATATTACATGGTTAGTAAAACATCTTCGGGAGAATAGTTCCGTTAAGGGTTCCTTTCCTGGGAGGCATGCCCTAAAGTGCATGTCGGACTGCGAAAAGCGAGAAAACATCTGAGGGCAGATAAATAAATAGGTAAAAAAATCATCTTTCAAGTCACGACGAATATTCCCTTAAGAACACTAGCTTTCGGCTTCACCGGTCGAGGTACACATCCGGTGACCGTGATAACTGTCCTGAAGGTGCTCCTTTACCTCCTAGCCGAACAATCGGGAGCGTAGGGGGTAACCACGAGGAGCAGAACCCGGCTTGGCCAAAACTTAAGTCATATTGATGCATATAATGGTGAATAAAAGGTACATGTGGAAGTTTGACACATGTCTTTGGGCATAAAGCCCTTATAAGTAAGCTTACAGTAAAAGCCCCGGGTATAATGAGTCGCGGATAGCACATCAAGTGTCATGTGCGAACAATGCGCCGTAGGCCTTTAAGGGCTTTATGAAAAGGGTGAGAGAAAAAAGAAACAAAAACAGCTGAAGTGTAAAAATTTTGGCGGGGAAGGAGGCGAACTCTTAGTCCGTGGCGTAGAATCTTGAATGCGGGTTGCGTTCCATGGGTTTGGCTCGAGTCGGTTGTCAAGCGCATTTCGCGAGGCATGCGCTCCGCCCGGTCGAGGACTTGATCGATAATGAAGGGCCCTCCCATTTGGGCTTGAGCTTGTCCTTTTTCTTGTCCGTGAGGCGTAGAACTAGTTACGCCAACATTGTAAGTCTTAGCCCGTGCTTCTCTGCTTTGATATCTTGAGCCTCTGGCGATAGAATGCGGAGCGAGCCTTGGCGGCGTCGCGTTCTTCCTCAATCGTCAAGCTGTCACGCCAATCCAGCTCGGCTTCTCTTTCTTCGTACATGCGCCGCGAGTGAGTCATGAATGATGTCGCTGAGGCAAAACTGCCTCTGTGCTGTATACCATAAAAATGGTGTGAATCCGGTAAATGCGGTTGGGCGTTGTCCGCAGCCCCAGTCTGGTCGAGCTCCTCTACCCGGTCGTGTCAGATTTACGTGAGGACCGCACTAATGCAGGTTTGATGCGCTCATTATTAGACCATTTGCTTGTTCCACTTGACCGTTGGTTTGAGGATGATTGACTAAAAGTGTCGAGCTTAATGCCCATATTTTTGCACCATAATTTAACCTCGTCGGCCATGAAGTTCGTGTTGTTATCGGTAATGATGCTATGGGGGACACCATAACGGTGTACTACCCGGATATGAAGTCTATCACTGGTGGGACTCTGCCGTTTGAGCGGCTTGGCCTCTATCCATTTGGTGAATTTGTCCACCATGACCAATAGGTACCTTTGTTTGTGGGTTCCCCCTTTAAGGGGTCCAACCATGTCAAGCCCCGGACATGACGGCGGGTAATGGGTATAGTTTTGAGGCGGTGGGTGGCATATGGCTCGATTAGCAAAAGAGACAACCGGCGCATCTTTGAACTAAGTCTGAGCATCTGCGGGCCGTCGGCCAATAAAATCTGTCTGAAATGCCTTGCCTACGGGGCCGGGCTGCGGCGTGGTGTCCGCCTAGTCCGGCATGAATTTCAGCGAAAGGTTCGCCCTTCCTCTTGAGAGATACACCTTTGAAGGACTCGGTTGTGCTTTTCTTGTAAATTTCCCCTCATGGACCTTGTAGGCTTTAGACGCCCGAACTATCAGCGAGCCTTGTTTTGGTCTTGAGAGCTCCTGCCCTGTCAGGTAGGCTAGGAATGGATTACGTCACAGGGCAATTACTACCATTATTTAAGTGAAATTTGGCGTTATTTCATAAATTTGAGTCGCCGATTATGTCGATTACGTGTTGGGTGGTGCGGGTACATACGGGTTGTTATTTGGTTCCTCTTCCCATAAATGCGGATGGCTTAAAAGCGTTCTAGGAAGATGTTATGAGGACAGCGTGCGTTTCGTGCGATGTGTGCCAATCGTCGGCTGCTTGGTTATTATCGAGCTCGTGGTGGAATTCAAGTCCTTCAAACGGGCTGACATTTTTAGGACAGCGTTGCGATAGGCTGCCATTTTAGGATCCTTGGCGTCAAAGTCTCTATTTACTTGGGATATTGCAAGGTTTGAATCGCGCACCTCTAGGTGTTGAATGCCCATGGAATTGCCATCCGGAGGCCATGTAGGAGGGCCTCCTATTCGGCTGCATTGTTGGAGTCCATGTACATTATCTGAAATGCGTATTGGATTTGTGTCCCGGTTGGGGCGTCAATCGATACCGACCCCAAGCGACCAACATTTTGGAGCCGTCGAAGTGCATAATCAATTGGAGCATCGCCGTATTCTTTAGGGAGTTAAACTTGATCCATTCAGCGACAAAGTCAGCGGGACTTGCGACTTTATAGCTCGCCTAGGTTTGTAAGTTATATCAAATGGTAGGAGCTCGATGGCCCATTTGCAATCCTGCCCATCACGTCGCGGTTGTTTATAATGTCATTGAGGGTACTTGGACGCCCTTGTTATCGAACACTCTTGAAAGTAGTGTCGACTTAGGGATGCCATGAACACTGCGTCGCTATATTTTGATAGTCGAATAGCAGGGACTTGCGAGGAGTTAAGGCGGTGGATCGTAGTACCTGGTTTTGAAGAGAATTTATGCCCTTTTGTTTCTCGTTCAACGACAAGTACAGCGCTCACAACTTGATGTGTTGCGCGATGTATAACAACATTGGTTCGCCCGGGTTAGGCGTAGCGAGGACGGTTGTTGCCAATATGGCTTTTATTTCTTGAGTCGGTTGTGGCGCATCAAATCCACTCGAAGTGTTGGTGCGCTGAGGAGGTGATAGAGGGCAATGCCTTTTCTCCCAAGCGGGAGATAAAGCGGCTTAAACCGCCGCATCGATCAATTTTGTATTTGTTTGAGGTCTTTTGGAATATCTAGTTGTGTGAGCTCGGATCTTGGCTGGGTTTGCTTCAATTCCTCTCTTGGATACAATGAAGCCGAGGGAGCTTTCGGTGATGCGCCCGCGCATTTTCGGTTGACTTGATGTCATATGCTCGGAGGTTGTCGAATGTGAGCCTCAAATCGTCTACTAGAGTATCGGCGTGTTTGGTTTTGGCGACTCGTCGTCTCGTATCTTCTACTATTTTGCCGATTTGGGTAGCGGATATATACGAATCATGTCTTGATATGTTGCGCCGGCGTTTTTGAGTCGAAGGGCATCGTGTTGAAGCGAATGGTCCATATGGAGTAATGAATGCCATTGCGGCTTGGTCGCTTCGCCATCTTGAATTGATGGTAGCGGGTATGCATCAAGGAAGCACAATGAATCGTGTCCTGCGGTAGCATCGATTATTGTCGATCTTGGGAAGGAAGGATCCTTTAGGCGAGGCCTTGTTGAGGTCTTTGAAATCGGCGCATAAGGCGCGACATTTGTCCTTCTTTGGTACCATTACCGGGTTTGCTAGCGATCCGGATGTTTGATGTCTCGATGAATCCGGCTTCGATGGTTTGGCTAGCTCTTCTCCCATTACTGCCTTTTGGGTTGGAAAATCGCGAAGAGCCTGTTTGGTGGCTTGAATCCTTTTAGGATGTTTAGGCTGTGTTCTCTGAATCTGCGTGGGATTCTAGCATATCTGAAAAGTGCGAGCAAAGATGTCCCAATTTTCGAAGGAATTCTCGCGATCAGCATCTACATCGAGGGTTCAACTATGCCTCGATGGAGGCCGTCTTTCTTGGAGTGCATTGGATGGATCTGGAATTTGACTATTTCCTCTGCTGGTTTAAAGGAGGTGGACTTGGATCTCTTATCGAGTATCACATCGTCCTATTAACCATAGATCGCATGGCCTGATGAGTTCTTCTGCCGCTAGGGCCGGATAGTGCCTCGGGGCTAATCGGCTGTCTTGTTTTGGTAGCAGTGCTATGTCGAATCGCTAGCGAGTGATTATTCTGCGGGCCAAGGCATCTTAAGCTTCATGTACTGTAATGGGGTATGGCTTGAAAAATTGTGAATGCCTCTCGTCCTAATATAGCGTAATATCCATTTGCTGAGCGAGGCCACTTGGAGCGTGACCTCTTGGACTGTAATTGTCCGTGAGCGAACACCACATCAAGTGTGATTTTTCTGTGCAGGCGCTTCCGGCTAGGGATTATTCCTCTAAAGGTTGTCTTGCTTCGCTCAATGCGGCTCCGATCTATTTCCATTTTTGAAGAGTTTCCTCGTAGATGAGGTTTAGTCCACTGCCGCCATCCATGAGTACCTTGGTAAGGCGAAAGCCGTCCACTATTGGGCCGAGGACCAATCTGGTGGTGCTCGGGCTGTTGAATTTAGGTTAAATCGTTGGCGTTGAAGGTGATGGCGTGTCCTCCATGGATTTGTTGTTGCTACTTGGTAGACTTGGCGAGGCTGCGGATTGTTCGTTTCGCACATTATTTGATCACGAAAGTCTCGAAGCTATTGACACCGTCTTGGTCTTGTTGGAGTGGTTTTCGGGGCTAAAGCTCCTCGCCACTTTTGGCCACCTGCCGCAATATCAACATGCTTTCGAAGGCTATGTGTTGGGGTGGCATATACATCTTGTGAATTTTACGAGTCCATTGAGCCATCCCTCGATCGGTTCCTTGCCCTTTATGGGGTTTTGCTTTTTGGCTTTTGTACACAGTGCACGAGTGTCTTGCACCCTTTTATTCTGGACTAGGGTTGTATTGGGGCGGATTGTCCCAAAACTTAGTTTGGTGTTCGGAAACTCTCCATCGCCTGATACTTCGTACTATGGATGCAGTCGGTGGCGTGTAATTTCCGCGGCGGCGGCATTAAATTCCTCGTCCGTGCAATTATTGCAGAAAATTAAAATTGCGTTTTCATCTCGGCGATCCTTTATCCTGTCCATAACCGGAGAATCGACCCGATAATAATGTACTATTTCAGCGGGCTCTTGCGGATTTGAGATAGA
The DNA here is from genome assembly GCA_021437245.1 of Aegilops speltoides. NCBI lineage: Eukaryota > Viridiplantae > Streptophyta > Magnoliopsida > Poales > Poaceae > Aegilops > Aegilops speltoides. Next base: position 29,237 of record JAHHZJ010003792.1, on the reverse strand, counting down.
TCGCATATATGCAGGTGGGTGGGTGGAATTAAGTCGGAATCCTACCCATCTCGAGGCTCAAGGGCGAAGTTTCTGGTTGGAAGCTTGGATCGTTGGGCGTTGTCCAGCGAGTCGATCGATGCGACTTTAGGTTCGATTGCTTGATCGAAGTCCGTCCCCGTGGGAATCCGGCATGGAGGTTGGAAGCCGAACATGACTAGTTTTCAATATAGGAGAAGAGTCGCGCGTTGTTCTTCTACCACCTGGCGTGGTGGGTAACTGAGGAGAGTTAATCTCTCTTAGATCGGTTTAAGCCCAATCGATTGTAGTCTGTGGCGACTCCCGAGCGGCGTCACGATCAAGAGTTCGTTCTGAGACGAGAGCTCTGTTGGATCCGGCTAATCGGCGAATTCGAGTTAGCGTGAAGATTGCTGATGACCGAGAGGTCATCGTCGAGCGATGTCGAGCAGGCGGTCATTAGAAAACCACCCAGCCGGATAGTTTGGCGGCGGCCAAGGCTCCTTTGGCGAAGATACCGTCTTTGAAGGCGGGAAGAGGCATCCTTCCTATCGGTGGCGGCGAGAGGAACTCTCAATGAAAGCACCGATGTCGGTGTCAAAACGGCGGATCTCGGGTAGGGGTCCCAAAGCTGTGCGTCTAGGCGGATGGTAATAGGAGACAAGGGACACGATGTTTTACCCGAGTTGGGCCCTCTCGATGGAGGTAAACCCTACTCTGCTTGATTGATATTGATGATATGGGTAGTACAAGAGTGGATCTACCACGAGATCAAGGAGGCTAAACCCTAGAAGCTAGCCTATGGTATGATTGTTGTAATGGTTGTGTCCTCGGACTAAAACCCTCCGGTTTATATAGACACGGAGAGGGCTAGGGTTACAGTCGGTTACAATGGTAGGAGATCTACATATCCGTATCGTCAAGCTTGCCTTCCACGCCAAGGAAAGTCCCATCCGGACACGGGGCGAAGTCTTCAATCTTGTATCTTCATAGTCTTGGAGTCCGGTCGATGATGATAGTCCGGCTGTCCGGACACCCCCTAGTCCAGGACTCCCTCACATACCAACCAAGATCATGATTAACCCACAGGACAAAACGGATCTACTCAAACATCATAGGATAGCCAAATATCATTGGGAAATAATATATGGAGTTGAGCACCATTTTTAAGTAGAGATTATAGCATGGAGAAGGGGTGTTACACTACTGCATAGCGGGGGGAGTTGGTGTTGATGGTAGCAAGATTGTTGATGTAGATCGTCATCATGATCATTGCTCCGGTGGCGTTCCGACGCCACCGGGAGAGAGGGGGAGAGAGCCCCCCTCCTTCTTCTTCCTTAGCCTCCCCCTAGATGGAAGGAGAGTTCCCCCTCTGGTCCATGGCCTCTATGGCGGTGGAGGGGCGGGAGCCCCTCTGAGATTGGATCTCCCTCTCTATTCTCTTCTGTTTCGCGTTCCCCAGATCTCACCCTTCACAGTTTCTTCAATTCCCGGAGATCCATAACTCCGTTTGCGCTGAAATGTTTGCATGATTTTTTTCCATAAATTATCTTTCTTGCGCGGAAGAAGGGCTAAGCGCCTTCGAGGAGGGCATAAGACACATGGGCGCGTCTGGCACCCCCTGGCGCGCCCTGGTGTATCATGGGGGTTGTGGGCCCTCGTTTGTGTTGATTCCACCTCCCAAAAATCACATATATTCCAAAATAATTCTCCGTAAATTTTTATCGCATTTGGACTTCGTTTGATATGGATTTTCTATGAAACAAAAAACATGCAACAAACAGGCACTGGCACCAGGTACTAGATCAATAGGTTAGTCCAATATATCATATAAAAAGTTGCCAAAATATGTGAAAGTTGTATAATATTGGCATGGAACAATCAAAAATTATAGATACGACGGAGACGTATCACCGGCCCCTTCAAAGAGGTCATCAAGATCCAAGTCCTCGGGAATTTGTTCAGGACTATCATTCTGCACTGGGGATGCTTGAAAGTCCTCTTCAAAGTTATTTAACGTAAATGGGTTGTTGCCTCGCCATTATCAGCTGTGGCATTGTTGCCACTGGGTTCCCTGTTTTGCCCCTTCTGCGTCTGCGCTGACATCTTGGAGGGGATCTGGGGGTGTCCACTATATAGACATTGTAGGTGGATGTCATAGTCCACTTGCCAGTGTCCACCATATAGACATTGTAAGTGTGTTCTCTGGGGCCCTCAGCATCTTCATCCATGTCTGTGGCCTCGTCGTAGTCTAACACGTCAGTTAAGTCATCCAGTGTGGTGACTATATGGGTTGTGGGTGGGGCATAAATTTCCTGATTGTCGGCTTTAAGTCAGATCTTGTCGTAAATAGAAGTCCTGCCATCCAAGATAGACATGCTCTGGATACGATCAAACATCTCGTTCAGGTGAGATAGTTCTTCAGAGTTCAAGGCACGGCTATAAGCGGGGATGACTTGAAATGCAACAGCATATAGCTTTGGCATGTTTTTGGCGTGGAGAGGATCCGAGGGTGATCCTAGATCCTGCTTGTTGAGGTCGAACTTTAAGTCGACACAATTTGGAGATGGGGGTGGGACCGAGCCGGACGGTGGTCATGGGAGATTGCCCGAGTTATTCGTCGGGATTCTTTGGTGATCTGAGGTCGGATCAACATCCTCGAAGGAGATAGGTTCGAGTCACACCTCGGTGTCGGAGATCCTCAACTTCGGTCGGTGTCGGCTGATATGATGAGTTCACAGCGGGCATATGGGTGTACTCTAGGCCTCAAAGGTAATGATCGACCGGGCGTAGTTCTTGACGGAGACTAGATGGCCAATTGAGTCGACACAGAAGACCATGCTGCCGAACACAAAAAGTTGGCCGGAACATAGACGTTCACGAGGCTATTGCTGCAGTTGATCTGCAGATGTGCCATTGATCCTTCTATAGATCTCACAGCAGAATTCTCAATCAAAGCACCAGTGTTTCTGTGAAATCCGACAGACCTCGGGGTAGGGGTTCCTGAGCTGTGGATCTCAGATCATGGGTAACAAACGAGGAGGCGTTTTTACCCGGAGTTGAGGCCCTCTCAAAGGAGGTAAAACCCTCGTCCTGCTCTTGCTTATATTGATGAAGATGTATCAACTACATAGTTGATCTACCTCGAGATCGTAGATGTGTTCTAACTCTAGGTTTAGGTGAATGATATTGTGTTGATGTTCCTCTACGGGCTAAACTCTTTGGCTTATATACATGCGGTAGGGTATCTAGGGTTAAGGAGGCGGTAGGAGGAGTCTTGGAGTATCTGGCAAGTCTTCGATAGATCTTGATCTGATCACGCCCGTCTTGCGACTTCGAGTCCACCTCGAGAAGAATGAGGGCCCATCAGCCCATTCAGGAGCATGGGATGACTAGGTTAGTACCCCTAGTCCAAGACACTATCATGCATTCTTGCCAAAACCCTCAGTCACATCAAAGGCCACAATTCTAACACTGAAGAAGTTGTTGGTATCATGAAGAATCTACAATTTAACATCATTCATGGGATTTCCATCAATATCCATGATTTATTCATAAGAACTTTGGTCATAGTGGCTCAACCGCCTTTCGAGTTGAAGCCTTATGCTCCATAGATTATGAGATTCATCAGATCCAGGTCTTCAATTGATAACAGAGCGAATTGTCAGAATCATCCCAGTTTTATGCCAGAGGTTGAAATTCTTCAAAGCATAGTTTCTTCAGTCCCTGGCAAAGCCAAGGTAGTTATGGATGAAGGAATTCATCCCCTTGATGGACAATTTCATCAGCCTGCCTCACAATCAACTGGTGATGAGAATACAAGCCAAGACATTGCGGCAAAGGCATCAAGGAAAATTCCTCAACCTGAAGCACCTCGTTTCATGACTTACTGAGAACTCCTCATCACCCTACATCTGAGGGTCGACCAAAACTAGTGCTGGATAAGGCGTCAACTTGCTGCTATTCATGCCAATATGAAAGTGACACATAATGCAGTCCACGGGAACCACTACTCATGCGAGATATTTGACACAACATGGGCCATATTATCACATCTTAAGGCGATGGCGAACTTATTACGATGGAATTTCGATGGAACTTTTATTGGTCGCTGTCGGCCAAGAAGAAGTCCAGGAAAGTGCAAGTTCCTCCTCTCATCTCAAGCTCAGTGTCTCCTTCACGCTCTACTGATGAAAATGAAGAGGTTGAATACACTGCGGTCGGCCCTTTGCATCTCATAACCCGACATCAATGCTCGTGCTCCTCGGTTCAAGATAATATTCTTTAGGGCGTTAGTCCTCGGTTTTGTCTCCGTTTGGTCATTTAATGACAAAGGCGAAATTGAGTTAATCTTCAAGTGTGTCTTTTATATCGGGCTATTTTGCTAAGTTGCAATTGTTGGACTTCATTTGATTTGCTCTTTGATGAGTTGTAACTTAACTAGCTGTTGGTGATGCGACTCTTTTGCTACATTTTATCCGCATGCTATGGTATGCTTATCACAATGATATATGCTCGTGCATGTTGCATTTAAGTCATACACTAATTTTCATCATGCATTCAAATTCTTCAATATCTTATGATCATGAATGATTGGATTCCAAGATATAGGGGACATTTGTTGTAAGGTGGAACCCTAGGGGCGATCTTTCACAATTTGAAGGGGATTCCCAAAGAACACCACGAAGAACACAAGGGAAAAACAAGAGGAAACACTCAAATTGACTTGTCCAATCACATAGATCCACATACACAAAGAGGTAACAAAGATCCAAGCACAACAAAGGAGGTACAAAGGTAACAAGTTCATCCCAATCCTACATGGAAAGAGGTCTTGAATCCACTAGGGATCTTCCCACAAGGGGTCTTGAATCCACTTGGGATCTTCTCCTAAAGGCCTTGGTCTCCAATGGACTATGGGTACAAGTGGATGAGCAAGGCTCTATCTCCAAAATGAGCTATCACAATCTGGCCCTAAAACATTGGGGAGAAGGAGTGTATATATATATATATATATATATATATATATATATATATATATATATATATATATATATATAGGGCGAAAGGGTACATAGGCTTGGCCCAAGACACTTCACACACATGCGTCGGACGTCCAGGCCGTTCTTGGCAAATCGATGGCTCGAGGTCGGGCGTCTGGTAATGCTTTCGGACTTCGACATTTTAGCACTGATTAGGTGGTGCGAATATCGAGCGATCGGACGTCCGGTGTGTCGATCGTCCGGTGGACTTAGTATTTCTGTTGTTTTGTTTTGTAGCGGATGTAGCCGGTTTCGGAGATGGCGGTTGTCCGGTGTTTGGAGCATGTCGAATGTCTGGTCCTTGTCGATCGTCGGACAATGTAGCGTAACTAAGCAGCCTTCGGCTGGTGGGACTTCGAGGCATCGGACGTCCAAGCGAGTTTGATCGTCGATGGTTGTAGATTCTGGCATCTCTTCCTCTTGGTCCTCGCTTTTCGTTGTTCTCGCCATCTTGTCCATTAGGTGTAGTTCACATTAGCTTTGATAGCCCTTGCTCGAGCTCTAGTCATTTTTCCATGTGGTGTCAAGGTAGGCGAAGGTAGGTCCATGGGGATGACCGTGGGATGCTTTGCATCATTTCCCCACCCCATAAGAAAGATCCGATCTCGGATCGTAAACATCATAACCATGGTATGGAGAGATCCTTGATGTTGAATATATCGCTCACGTTGTACTTGTCGCGTGGTATGTAGATCTTGTACGCATTGTTGTTGTAGCATGGGATCACCTTGAAGGGTTTGTCGGCTCGAGGTAGAATCTTGGACTTGCGTTCGTTAGGGAAGCGATTCTTGTGAAGATGTAGCTACATGATCACCAATGTGGAATAGCATGGGATGCTTGTTGATGTTGATGTTGATCTTGGTCGCGAGGCGGTGTACTTGGCGCTCGATGGTGTTCCTTGTATCTTCATGCACTTCTTGAGATAGCTCACTCACGCACTTGCGTCCATGTTGATCCGCTCTTCTAGAGGTACCGGTAGCATGTCCAATGGTGACAACAGATTGAAACCGTGAAGCGGCCTCGAATGGGTACTTGCGGTAGTCGAATGCCTTCTTGCGGTTGTAGGCGTACTTAGTGATGGGTAAGCACCCTCCCACTCCTTGATGTTCTTGATCCACACACGTGGGAAGTAGATAGCGTCTAGTTTGTGACTTACATTTGGCGTCGGTTTGTGGATGATATGTCGAAGAATAGGAGCTTGATTACGAGCTTGGCGCATAGCGTCTTCAAAAGTAGCTAAGGAACTTGATGTCGCGATGCGTCGATAGTCTTGGGCACTCCATGTAGATGCAAGATTTCCCTACAAAGAGATTAGCCACATGTGAATCATCGTCTATCTTGTTGCATGGAATAAAATGTGCCATCTTGGAGAAAGCAGTCCACAACAACAAATACGGAATCTTTGCCATTTTATGTTCTTGGCAGACCAAGCACAAAGTCCATACTAATATATTCCCATGGGTGATACAGAATAGGAATTGGCATATAGAGACCATGGAATTGAGCTTTGGACTTAGCTTTGCGACATATAGAGCATCGGTTGGTGTAGCGGGAGACATCTCAAAACATCTTGGGCCAAAAGTAGTTCTTGGAGAGTGTAGCGAATGTCTTGTCGTGTCCAAAGTGTTCCATAAGTCCTCCTCCATGAGCCTCTTGCAAAAGTAACAAACGAAGAGAAGACTCAAGAATACAAAGCTTGTTAGCTCATATAAGATGGTCATCCTTGATGTTAGCACTCCCAAAGATGTATGCATCAAACATTTGGCATAACGAATAGCAAAAGTAGGATCATGTGCATAAAAGTATTTAGTGTGCTCAAATCCAATGACATTCAATTGAAGTTGAGTTACAAGCATGCATCTTCGCGAAAGTGCATCTGCCAGAACATTTTCCTTACCCTTGATATACTTGATAACATAAAAAAATGATTCAATTAACTCACTCCATTTGGTATGTCTCTTATTCAATTTAGGTTCACCTTTAAGATATTTAAGTATCTCATGATCCGTATGGATGACAAATTCACGAGTGCGAAGATAATGTTCTCACGCATGCAATACTCTCACTAAAGCATATAAATCTTTATCATAAATGGGATAGTTAAGTTGTGCTCCAGAAAGCTTCTCGCTGAAGTATGCAATTGGGCGCTTCTCTTGCATTAACACACCTACTATGCCATTACCACTAGTGTACATAATGTACTTCAAAACAAATGGTGCATTCTTTTTGCTCAAAGCATTTAATGGTGATGCAATAGTGCTAGTCATACGAATCTATGATAGAATCCGGCTAGACCAAGGAAGCTATGCACTTGTTGCAAGTTGGTTGGTTGTGGCCGATTTTTAATAGCATCAATTTTAGCTTCATCTACATGAACACCCTTAGAAGACACAACAAAACCCAAGAAAACAAGCATGGGCACCAAGCGTGCATTTCTCCATGTTAGCATAAAATCGCTCATTTCTAAGAGTTTGCAAAACTGCGCTAAGATGGGTGACATGATTTTTAGAGATTTTCTAAACACAAGTACATCGTCAAAGTAGACCACAAGAAATATGCCAATGTATTTGCAAAGAACATAGTGCATCATACGCATGAATGTCTTGGGTGCTTGGATAAGTCCATGGCATAACTAGCCACTCTTACAAGCCAAACTTGGTTTTGAAAGTGGTTTTCCATTCATCATCCTCTTGAATCACGAATTTGGTAATAGCCACTCTTAAGATCAATCTTAGAAAATGGTGGCTCTGCTAAGCTCATCTAGCATATCATCAAAGGCGGGAATGGGGTATCGATAATGAACGATGATAGCATCGATGGGGCGACAATCGAGAACACATCGAAAACTACCATCTTTCTTAGGCACAAGAATAATCGGAATGGCACAAGGACTTAAGCTTTCACGTACATGCACGTTGTCAATGAGATGTCGTACTTGCCTTTGTATTTCCTTGGTTTCTTCGGGGTTGATGCGGTACGGTGCCTTGTTCGGTAAAGGTGCGTCGAGGATCGAGGTTGATCGGTGTTCGATGCCTCATACTAGAGTGACCGGAGGAAGCTCATCGGGAATCTTGGCGTGTTTGGTTGGTGTCCTCGACACGTGCTGGAAAAAATCATGTGCTGGAATGGGCCTAGGGTATCGCTGTTTTCTGCCTGGCCAGGCAATCTACGTATAGTGGTTTTTGGTTGGTGACCAGGCCTGGGGAATATTAAATATGTTACATCACCCACTGTACTATCTATCTCCCCTAGTTTTTTATAGCAAAAGCAAAATTAGCACACCAGGCAGCAGCCCAGGCGTCCCATTCCGGATGCCTAGACCAGGCTAACTACATTCTTCAGTTTTTGGCCAGGCTAATGACTACCTGCAGTTCTCCAGGCCAGGCTGACGTTCAACAATTGTGGATACCAACCAAACAAACTATATGCAAGTCTTGGGCAGGTGCCAGGCCATGCAAATTTGATCCAGGGCAACAACTAAACACACCCTACATCCACGAACTCCTGTAATTGATTAGACAACACTAAAGGTAGATGCTGAGAAGTGTTAGTCCTTGCCTCTTCATCTTTGCACAATAGGACATAATGGATGACACTAGATATCTCTCTTTTGGTAGCTAATAGCACTACGTTTTTCTTGTCGCTCATCGTGGAGGCACTGAATTTGGGCTTGTGTCGCTCACTCTCTTTTTGGTAGGTCACGCTCTAACTATTCTCTCCATGATGGGTGGATGCTTTCTTGTCGGCGATCACTTGACTTGGCGACATAGGTCGTAGCACGTACTCTTTCCCTTTCATCTTGAAACTATAGTGATCGGTTCGCCCATTGTGGATGATTTCGTGGTCGAATTGCCAAGGCCGTCCAAGTAGGAGGTGGCAAGCGGACATGGGAACCACATCACACTCCAAGCTGCTTTCATATCGCCAATCTTGAAGGAGACTTGAGCTGTATGCTCCACTTGAATGGTGCGAAATCGCTAAGCCATTGGACCTTGTAGGGACAAGGATACTTCAATCTTGACCACTTGTATCTTGGAACATAGCTCTTGAGTTTCCACATTGTGGCAACTTCCTTGACCTTCCTGGAGCGTCCATTGATGCCCGCTTTGGTGTGGAAGATGTGGCAACGTTGGTCTTCCTCTTGGTGGTGTTGAAGTGTCAAGACCTTGGAGACAACAAGAGCGGGGATCGAATCATTGTCACAAAAGACTTGATTGTCTTCATCTTCATTCACTTTCCGGTGCATCACGACGTGCTCAAGCGCTTCCATTTCTTCCTCACTCATGGAGTCATAGGTGTCAATAACTCGTTGGCGATCATGGTGTGTCGAGTAGGGCACTCAAATGTCTTGTGGCCTCGGCCTTGACATGTGACGCATTTGATGGAACTCGTCTTGACGGCCTCATCCGGTGGAGTTGTTGATGATGAAGCTCTCGGCTTGAAGTTGCTTGTAGTAGGAGGACGACTTGAAGATGTCGAAGTTTTCTTGTAACTTGACTTGTCGCCATTGCTTGGTGTAGGTTCCATTGAGGTAGAAGGCGTCATAGTCATTGAAGCTTGAGTGTACGAGCCGCAGGTCTTGGAAGAGTACTTGGCATACTTGCAGTCATCTTGTACTTGTCGCTCTGCCTTGGTAGCTTGGTGCACTAGCTCGAGGAGGTTGGAGTAAGGTTGGAAGTCGGCGATCTTCTTGATAGGATGGTTGAGGCCATTCAAGAAACATGTCGTGGTTTGCTCCTCATCTTTTGTGACATCGGCATGTATCATTGCAATCTCAGTTTCCTTGTAATACTCTTCGACGGACTTGGTGCCTTGTTTGAGGAGTTGCAATTTCTTGAAGAGGTCGCGGCTATAGTACATAGGTACAAAAGTGTAGTCGCATGACATCCTTCATTTGATTCCATGTGGTGATAGGTGGTTCGCCTTTCTCTCGGTGTTGCTTGATAACTTGCTCCCACAAATTGAGGGCGTACTCTTGGAACTCAAGTGATGCCATGCCAATCTTCTTTTACTCTTCATAATTGTGTAGAGGAAATATCTTGTTGACCTTCAATGCCCATGAAAAGGTCCGTGCCATCGGAGAACTTATGCATGGTGAACTTGAGCTTGCCGTAGTGTTGCTCTTCAATGTGTGTGGGTCAATTGTGATTTTGATGACACTCTTGCCGTGGTGGAGTGCTTGAACCTCTTGATCTTCATGCTCCTCTTGATGAAATTGACGTGGAGGATGTGGAATTCTTGCATGGTTCCTCATCTCTTGGTGCTCCTCAAGGTGTGTAGCTTCTTCATGTCGCTCTCGTTGGAGGGCCTCTTCTTGTAGACGCACTTGGCGATTGTGCTCATTGACGTCTTGTGTTGATCCACGTAGAACACATTGGGCTTCAAGTGCTTGTTCCTCATGGTGTTGTCGCTCTTGTAAAAGGGCATCATCATCTTGATTCTCTTGGTGATCTTTGTGTATTGGAGCTTGCTCTTGTTCCACTTGATCATTAGTTTGGCGACGTAGTCGTTCACGTTCTCGGAGGCGGTCTTGTAAAACATTGCCTTGAAATGGGTTTTGTGAAGCTTGATGATCTTCATGGTCTTGGCGATGATGCGGATGATCTCGTGGGGGATGGTAACAAGGGACACTATGTCGGTGTCAAAACCGGCGGATCTCGGGTAGGGGGTCCCGAACTGTGCGTCTAGGCGGATGGTAACAGGAGACAAGGGACACGATGTTTTTACCCAGGTTCGGGCCCTCTTGATGGAGGTAAAACCCTACTCCTGCTTGATTGATATTGATGATATGGGTAGTACAAGAGTGGATCTACCACGAGATCAAGGAGGCTAAACCCTAGAAGCTAGCCTATGGTATGATTGTTGTAATGGTTGTGTGTCCTCGGACTAAAACCCTCGGTTTATATAGACACGGAGAGGGCTAGGGTTACACATAGAGTCGGTTACAATGGTAGGAGATCTACATATCCATATTGCCAAGCTTGCCTTCCACGCCAAGGAAAGTCCCATCCGGACACGGGGCGAAGTCTTCAATCTTGTATCTTCATAGTCTTGGAGTCGGCCGATGATGATAGTCGGCTATCCGGACACCCCTAGTCGAGGACTCCTCGGTAGCCTGAACCAGGCTTCAATGGCGATGAGTCCGTGGCGCATATTGTTCGGCATTGCAAGGCGGGTTCCTCCTCGAATAATTCATAGAAGATTGTGAACACCGGGATAGTGTCGGCTCTGCAAAATAAATTCCACATTCCACCGTAGAGAATAATATGTACACAAGTTCAATCTGGCGGCGTATTTTGTGGCATGACGTCATACCACCACCAAGCCTTTACTTGAATCGTTTTTATTATACCACCTCGGTAGCGTTTAGCGGCGGTTTCCTTAGCACGTCTTGTCGAGCGGATCGTGTTCCCCTTATTCGGGATTCCCATCAATACGGACGTGGGTAACCCAACGCGCCATTGATGGTGGCGCTTGGGAGATAAGCGAGTTTTACCGGGCGGTGGGGCGCATAGTCTTCGTCGCCCATATATAAGGGATAAGGATCCACCTTTTACCTCGCCTTCTTCCTCCTTTGCTTATCCATCTCCGCTTTTTCGAGCTCCAGCGCCCAAGTCCGCACATCTCGTCTCGACCTTCTCCAGCCATGTCGGGGCGGGAGGCAAGTGGTTGGCCTCCTCCGTTCTGGAGGAGCACATCAGCTGCGGCGGCGGGATACCTTTCGGCGACATCGCGCACCGGCTGCCCGACGAGGCAGCTCATCCCCACCAGGCCCCATGAGAGGTCGTATTCCTTCCCCACTTCCTCCATGGTGGGCTTCCCACTTCATCCCTTCGTCAGGGGCTCATGTACTACTCGGCACAGGACTTCCACGATCTGGCGCCAAACTTCATCCTCAACATCTCGGCGTTTATCGTCGTGTGCGAGGCCTTCCTCTGCATCCAGCCCCGCCCGACTTGTGGCTCAAGACCTTCAATGTCAAGCGAAGGTAGTGAAGGCGTCAAGCGAAGTCTTGGGCGCCATGGTGGGCAAAATGCCCAGCGTCACTGGCTCGAGGGGCCTTCGTGGAGTCCATCAAGGGTGGCAATCGGGGTGGTTCTACATCACCGAGCAGCGTGACCCTAAATGGGCAGCGGCCCCGAGTTCAGATCTGGTATCCCCATGCAGCTCACCTCACAGGAAGAAAGGGCTTGCTATGGGGCAGTTGGAGAGGCAGCGGGGACTCGATCTGTCTCGAGACCTTAGTGAACAAAGCTTAGGCTTGTCAATGTGATCCGAGTCATGCTCGTCCGTGATTCTCCCCTTAACAGCGGGCCTTCAATTTGTGGGAGTTCGATCCGGCACAGCACGGACCTGGCGGGCTCTTGACCTGACGTCTGAAGCTGCATGGAGGTGTTGTTCAAGGCGGAGAAGCCCCGCATCATGACGGAAGACCATGATTCAGCACCAAGCGCCCGGCGGCGAGGTAAGCTTTGTTATCCTCTATGGGACACTTATTTTCTTTCATAGTTTGACTCTATGTGGGATCTAAAACTCCCAATGCCTTTGGCAGGACTGGCGGAGGGCGTCGGGACAGGTGGCTGTCGGCTCCCCTTCCAAGACCAGCGGACGCCCGTTTAGCAGGGCTGCTAGTCCGGCACTTTATGTGGTGCGGAGAAGAAGGCCAAGAAGAAGGCCACGGGAACTCGAAGAAGTTCCGGCGCCGAGTGATATCGGACTCATCGTCCGATGGCTCGGCGGACTCCTCCCGAGCGAGGAGGAGAAGAGGACTCTCCCGGAGGGAGAGAGAGAAAGGAAGGCTTCCCCAGCAGAGGGGCGAAAGGTCAAGAGGAAGGACCCTTCCCGGACAGCTCATGCGCCAGCGTTGGCGGCGAAGAAAGTGGCCCTCAAGGGCCAGGCCTCCGACAAGATCGTAAGTATCCAGTTCTGAATGATTTATAATTTCTCTTTTGTGTCACATAGTGTCCTTCTAATGCCGCACACTACACGTAGTCCGGCCGATGATGATCTTCCGCTTCATCGGCGGGTCCTTAGCTCCGTCGGATGTGGATTCCATTCGACCGCCTCCACCCCTCGTGATCTTGTGGCGCGAGGTGGGATCGGGAGGGACCCATCGGGAGGAGGCTCGGGAGGTGCCGCAAGGCAGCCTCCGGACTTCTTGCCGGACTCCATGCGGAACCCGCGGTGGTTCGGAGTCGGCAATGCCCCTTCGTAAGAAGGGCAAGACCGTGACGCCCGGCAGCCTCCGTCCAACGGGCGCGGACAACTGTGGGCGCTCAGCGGCGCTTCCATCGAGGAAGAACACGCACTATCATGAGTGCGGTGATTGAAAAGTTCAGCTTCGCCAAGGCGGGCTGACCAAAGCTTCTGATAGCCTTCTAACGGGCTTTGAGGTAAGAAGTTTAAAATATGTAATGTAATACCGCATAGGCGGTAGCCCACGATGCTCGGTTCGGTGTTTGGAAAGAAAAACGGATGAGGATCTAAAAAGATATCTGTGAGTGCTAAAAATTATGTCAATATGGGTTTGCGAGGCTGCTTTCTTGACCTCTGCCGCCTTGGCTGCGGAGGTCGGTGCTTTGAAGCAGGACCTCGGCGGTCGAGCAAGAGCTCGGCCTTGCCAAAGCAGCTCGAGGACAAAGAAGGTGAGTAACACCACTTTTAAATTTGTACCTTCTGAAAAGGATTTTGGTTGCAATAGAAATAACAAGGATAACGTGGAGTGCTGCGGGGGCCCACGAGCAGTGGCGACCACGAAGGAGGCCGTGTCATGACGAGAGCATAATCTGACATGAGGCAGCAGGGCGAGAGAAGCGAGGAGGCGCGGATGGCGGAGGTGCGGCAAGAGCTCCGGGCTCTCATGGAAAAGCATGAGAGTTTGGGCGCGACTTCGAGACTTCGAGTCGAGCTTGCCTCGGCTCTTGAAAGTGCCAAAGCCGCTAAGGCCGAGGCCCATAAGGCCCTCCGGAGATTGAGGCGGTGAAGAAAATAGCGGCGGGTAAGGCATTTTTCATGCAAAGCAAGCATGTGAATGTAAATTACATTACTTACCCGTCGGAGCTCTCGAGGCGTTTGCAGATCTGCCTCGTGGCGTGTCGATGCGCCGCATTCTCTGGGCGAGGAGGGAGCTCAGCGGAGAAGGTCTTGGTCTCGATCTGTTGAGGCGGACATCCAGTGCCCCTAGCGACCGGTGAAGCGGTGGTCGAGCTCCTAAGGTAGCCGAGCAGGCCATGAAGGGCCTCATAGTCCGGCTGTGGCACGGAGGCCATGCACAGAGCTACTTGACCTCGTCTGGCGGCTGGTGGATCGTGCCCCTGGTGGAAGTCATCAAGCGCTCCGCTTTGCATTGAAGGTGCCGTCGGGCCTTGCCAGCATAAAGGTGCATTAGGGGCAGGCTGGATCTTGGAGAGCTTATCGCAGACCGCCGCCCGGCGAGCAAGGAGTATCGTCGCCGAAATGTACTATAAGAGTGTCTGAAGGGTGCCCGCAAGATTGCGGATGAGTGCCCCAAAGATGTAATTATTGAGTAAACTTCGCAATGTGTTATCACATGTCTTGCTGAAAACTTTGTTCATATCGCTAAGCAATGCTTATTGATTTAAAATATTACCTTACGTGCGGCCGTTTATTAAATCTAAGAGATGGCAAGTTGTAAACTTCAGCCCCCATGCCACAGTCTTTGGGGTGCTCGGGATAACCTTGAGCACTCTTGTTCCCATTTTTGGGTCCATCTAGGGAGGCGCTCAACACAGCGAACAAGTCAACGGACTTATAATGCTTGAACACTCTCACTTAGCCATAGAATTCTATAATTTTAAATTTGGTGAAGCCCCTAGTATTCGGAAGACCGAGTTAGGGCGCTATCACGCTGGGCGGACACAGCGGTTCCTCGCTCTAGCGGCATAAGTCTTTAGGGACTCGAAAAGACCTCTCGAACAGCGACCAGCTCTCGCCTTATCATGACAGATCGGTTTAGCTTTCTCCTTTGAGGCGCTCGCCCAGCTCAACCAGGCACAATCGCGGTGGTTCTCCAGTGCTACCTTAGCCGATAGAGCGGGCGTAAGGTACCAAAACATGGGGCAGGCAAACCCAACTATTGACCCAAGACATGATTGAACCGATGCATATAGTGCTATAAGTTGAGGTGCCGCACTTGTGAAAGTGTTGGACTTATCACACCATAATGTGGGGAACATAAGCCCTGGTGTATTTGGTCGTACCAAAATGTCTGGATGCAAGATGTCATAAATGAACATATATAAGAAAAGGAATGCAATTATAAGTGAAAAAGTGATGCATTGTTTATTCAAGGAATTACGCAATGAGTGCGAGCGATACAAATAGTCTTGATAAGCAAGGGTTGGACTATTTAAACATGTCCCCCTCGAGGGGTGGGCTGCGGACTGGTGTATTTAACAAATTTAATGCTCATAATGGAGACCACACAGTGTTCATCGTAGCCTTTGTCCCTCCTGGCTGTTGCATCGTGAGTTGGCGGATCTCTTTGCCGGATAGGGCCTCTGGTGAGCAGTCTGTGGAAAAATAAAAAAAAGAAAAAAAAAGTGACACACTTGGGGCCCTGGTGTGGTTAAGCCGCCTCTGGACTTGTCGTGGTCGTGCCCCTCCCCATGCCCATGGTATCTCGGGCGTAATGATGTCTGCGAAGAGCTGGTCTTGCAATCATGCAAGGGCTGGGGTTGGGGCGCATTTCTCTGGCGATGCTCGGAGCGTGCGGTGGTCTTGATTGATGTTACTCGGGCGCGTTTGGCCATGTCCGGTCGTTTAACGGCGGACTCGAAATTCCTTAAAGGCTGCTCTGTACTTACGCGCGAGAGCGCTGTGTGTTCCTCCGTTCGGAGGGCGTTGATGTTTCCATTGACCGTGATGACTCCACGAGGCCTGGCATCTTGAGCTTGAGGTATGCATAATGCGGCACGCGTTGAACTTTAAGCGCGGTTCGTCCGAAGCGAGCGTGATAGCCCTTGCGGGCAGGACTATGTCGAAGATTAACTCCTCGCTTGGAAATTATCCGGGATCGAAGACCACTTCGGTGTGGTGAGCACATACAATTGGCCTCAACACCTGGTATGGCGCCTTTGAAGGTCGTCTTTGTAGGTTTAATCCTTGAGGGTCTATGCCCATCTTGCGCCTTGTATCTGATAAAGCGAGGTTTAGGCTGCTGCCGCCGTCCATCAAGACTCTAGTGAGGTGAAATCCATCGGCGATTGGGTCTAAAACCAATGCGGCGAATCCACCATGGCGGATCTTGGTAGGGTGGTCCTTGATCGAAAGTGATCGGGCGAAGAGGACCATGGATTGAACTTTAGGGCGTGGCTCCATCGCATATCGTCCCTAAGTGCATGCTTCCGCTCCCTCTTGGGTATATGGGTTGCGTATATCATGTTTACCGTCCGCACTTGTGAAACCTTACATCCTCTCTTGTTACGGCGGCGAGTCTCTTCCTCGTCGTCGTTGTGCAGCCCTTGTCATTGTTTTGGCAATTAACTTGCCTGCCTGTGAATACCCAACAATCTCTGTTGGTGTGATTAGCTGGCTTTTGGGGTTCCATGTATCGGCAAGAAGCGGTCGAGTATTCGGTCCAAATTGGGCCGGACCGGAGTAGTTCTTTTGAATAGCTTCTTCCGTGACGGGTTTAGAGCCTCTAAATCCGGCGTTGACTACCGTATCCTCATTGTTATCACCGTTAACGGCGTTTGTTTTTGTTTCGTGCGACCTGCCATTGTGGTCCTTAGTATCCGGACTGCCGGCATTTTCTTTGAGGTTGTTCTGCGAGCTAGCCAGCTGTCTTCTCCCGCCGAAGCGGGTCATGAGTGATGTGAGGGCTGCCATGGATTTGGCTTTTCTGTCCTAGGTGCGGGCCAGCCACTCGTCGCGGATGTTATGTTTGAAGGCTGCGAGGCCTCTGCATCCAGACGATCGGCGATTTGATTTTTCTTTGTTAGAACCGTGTCGAAGCTGTCGGCGATTCGTCACAGCTCTTGAATTATGTGGCTTAGGTCATGGCGTCGGTGGTCGCACATATGTGCCTGGAAGTTGTCGAGAATGCGGCTTCGAGTCCTCCCAACACCAATTGACTCTGCGGGCAAGCTGTTAAGCCAATGCCGAGCTGGTCCTTTAAGCAGTGGGAGATACTTGATGGCGTGGAGATGCGTCGCGCGGGCCATATGGATATGAAGGAGATAATCTTGATCCAAACCCGGGGTCTGTTGTGCCATCGTAGGATTCAATGTTCACGGTTTAAACCCTTGAGGTTTGATGATCCATTACTTAAATGCATGAAGCATAGTGGGTGTCTTGGCGCCTCTATATTGAGCAATATCACGGCGTAGCTCAAGAGAGTGTTATCTGCTGTGTTCGGCCCGGCGAGTTCTTTATATCCGGCGACGGTAGTCGTCTTGGGTCGTGGGGCACCCACGTGATCCGTAGATAGATCTGGATTGTCTTGCCTTGTCCTCCAATATATCCCGCAAGTCCGGCGAATTCCCTCGTGGCTTCGTACTTTTCAAGTGGTGCCGGGGTACGGTCCTGATGGAGGGCCTAGATGCCTCTCTGTCGCGACCACGGGGTGGTCGGTCTGCCGTATTGTGCGCTGGTGATGAAGGTTTGTGTCGGTGTCAAAACCGGCGGATCTCGGGTAGGGGTTCCCGAACTGTGCGTCTAGGCGGATGGTAGCAGGAGACGAGGACACGATGTTTTACCCAGGTTGGGCCCTCTCAATGGAGGTAAAACCCTCGTCTGCTTGATTAATATTGATGATATGGGTAGTACAAGAGTGGATCTACCACGAGATCAAGGAGGCTAAACCTAAAGCTGGCCTATGGTATGATTGTTGTAATGTATGTTGTCCTACGGACTAAAGCCCTCCGGTTTATATAGACAGGAGGAGGCTAGGAATTACAGTCGGTTACAATGGTAGGAGATCTACATATCCGTGTCGTAAGCTTGCCTTCCACGCCAAGGAAAGTCCCATCCGGACACGGGGCGGAGTCTTCAATCTTGTATCTTCGTAGTCTTGGAGTCCGGCGGATAATGATAGTCGGCTGTCCGGACACCCCTAGTCGGGACTCCCTCGGTAGCCCACAGAACCAGGCTTCAATGGCGATAAGTCCGGCGTGCATAATGTTCGACATTGCAAGGCGGGTTCCTCCTTGAATAATTGAGAGAAGATCATGAACACCCGGGATAGTGTGCGGCTCTGCAAAATAAATTCCACATTCCACAGTAGAGAATAAAATGTACACCAGTCAATCTGGCGGCGTATTATGCGGCGTGACATCACACCGCTACCAAGCCTTTGTTTGAATCATTTTTACTATACCACCTCAATACGTTTAGCGAAGCGGTTTCCTTGTACGTCTTGTCGAGCGAAGATCGTGTTCCCCTCATTCGGGATTCTCATCAATACGGACGTGGGTAACCCAACGCGCCATTGATGGTGGCGCTTGGAGATAGCGAGTTTTATCGGGCGGTGGGGGCGCATAGTTTTTCGTCCGCCTATATCGAGGATAAGGATTTACCTTCTCACCTCGCCTTCTTCCTCCTTTACTTATCCATCTCCGCGTACTCAAGCTCCAACGCCCAAGCTTCGCGCATCTCGCCCGACCTTCTCGAATATGTCGAGCGGGGAGGCAAATGGTTGGCCTCCACCGTTAAGGAGGAGCACATCACCAAACTACGCGCGCGGATACCTTCCGGCGATATCGCCTGCATCGGCTGCCGACGAGGGCAGCTCATCCCTACCCAGAGCCCCATGAGAGGTCGTCTTCCTTCCCCACTTCCTCCATGGATGGGCTTTCCACTGCACCCATTAAATGCGGGGATCATGTTTCTCGGCTGGATTTCCACGATCGGCGCGAACTTCATCCTCCACATCTCGGCGTTTATCGTGGGTATGCGAAACCTTCCTCTGCATCGGCCCCGCCGGCTGTGGCTCAAGACCTTCAACGTCAAGCGAAGGTTGTGAAGAACGCATAAGCGGAATCTTGGAGGCACCATGTTGGGTAAGTTGCCCAGCGTCCTTTGCTCGAAGGGGCCTTCGTGGACTCCGTCAAGGGTGGCAATCGGGGTGGTTCTACATCACCGACCAGCGCAAGCCCACATGGGCGATGGCCCCGAGTTTAGATCTGGCGTCCCCACAGCTCACCTCTGGAAAGAAGGGCTTGCGTGGGGCAATCCGAAGAGGTGGCGGGACTCGAGCACGCATCCAGGCTGGTGAGCAATAAGCTCGGGCTCGTCGGCGTGGTCAAGTCATGCTCATCGCGGATTCTCCCATGCCAAACGGGCATTCAATCTATGGGAGTTAAATCCGGAACAGCACCGGGCGCTGGCGGGCTCTTCGATCGACATCTGAAGGCGCTGGAGGTCTTTGTTTAAGAGCGCAGCCCGTATCCATGACGGAAGATCGCGGTTCCGCTCATGACATCCGGTGACGAGGTAAGTGATTCAACCCGTTATGGGACACTTGTGGTAATTAAACCCGATTCTAAGAGGCTTTCATTCTCTCTTTTCCTTTGCGAGGAATGGATGGAGAAGGCCAAGCAGCTCATCAGCCCGGCTCCCATGCGGAAGACCCGAGCGCCCGTTTAGTAGGGCTGCTGGTTCGACACCGCACATGGTCTTGGGAGAAAAACCAAGAAGGTGGCGCGGGGACTCGAAAGAGTTCCCTGTCGAACATCCGACGATGAGGCGGACTCCTCCCGAAGCGAGGAGGAGGAGGAGGAGGACTCTCTCTGGAGGAGGGAGAAGAAGAAGTAAGGCTTCCCCAATTGGGGAGGCCTTAGGGTCAGAGGGGAGGACTATCCCCGGACAGTTCGCCAACCACCGTTGGCGAGATGAAATAACCTCCAAGGGCGAGGCGTCAAGCAAGATCGTAAATATCCGGATCCTTGATGTGCAATTTCTTTACGTGTCACGTAGTGTCCTTCTAATGCAGCGTTACATCCGTAGCCCGACCGATGATGATCTCCCGCTTCATCGGCGGGTCGTTAACCCGTCGGATGTGGATTCACTTCGACCGCCTCTACCCCAGCGCCAATAGGGGCGCCAAGGTGGGATCCCAAAGAAGGACCCATCGGGAGGAGGCTCGGGCGCCGTCGGGCTGCCTCCGGACTTTGTGCCAGACTCTACGCCGGAACCCGTAGTGGTTCGAGTCAGCAGGCCCCTTGAAAGAAGGGCAAGACCGTGACACAGGCGACCTCCGTCCAACGGCGCCCGAATAACTTGTTGGGCGCAAAGGTGCTTCCATCGAGGAAGAACACCGCACTATCATGAGTGCGGTGATTCAAGTTCAGCTTGCCAAAGCGGGCTGGCCAAAGCTTCGACAACCTTCTAACGAGCTTTGAGGTAGAAGTTAAAATTAAGTAATGTAATACCGCATAGAGCGGTAGCCACGATGCTCGGTTCGGTGTTGGAAGAAAAGCGGATGA
Source organism: Aegilops speltoides (assembly GCA_021437245.1). Classification (NCBI taxonomy): domain Eukaryota; kingdom Viridiplantae; phylum Streptophyta; class Magnoliopsida; order Poales; family Poaceae; genus Aegilops; species Aegilops speltoides. The sequence goes on along the minus strand of JAHHZJ010003792.1, from coordinate 8,752 downwards.
GGATCTAACAAGATAAGCGAGGTTGCTTAAAATATGTCAATATGGGTTTGCGGGCTGCTCTGCGACCTTTGCCGCACTATCGGTAGGTCGATGTGTTGAAGAAGGATCTCGGCGGTCCGAGCAAGAGCTCGGCCATGCCAAGCAGCTCGAGGACAAAGAAGGTGAGTCACACCACTTTGAATAGTTACCTTCTGAGAAAAGGATTTTGGTTGCAATAAAATTAACAAGGATAATATGGGTATTGCGGGGGCCCGCGAGCGAGGTGGCAGCCACGAAGGAGGCTGTGTCATGACGAGCATTGATCTTGATCATGAGCGGAAAGCGAAGCGAGGAGGCATGGGTGGCGGAAATGCGGCAAGAGCTCCGGGCTCTCATGGAAGCATGAGAGTTTGGGCGTGACTCAAGACTTCGAGAGTCGAGCTTGCCTCGTCTCGAAAGTGCCAAGGCCGCCAAGGCCGAGGCCATCAAACCCTTGGGAGGTTGAAGATGTGAAGAAGATAGTGGCGGGTAAGGCATTTTTCATGCAAAGCAAGCATGTTAATGTAAAATACGACACTTACCGCGTCGGAGCTCTCTAGGGCGTTTGCGGATCTGCGCGTAGTCGTCCGATGCGCCGCATTCTATCGTGGCGAGGGGGGGCTCGGCGGAAAAGTCTTCGGTCTCGATCTGTTGAGGCGGACACCAGTGCCCCCAAGCGACCAGGTGAAGCGGTGGTCGAACTCCTAAGGTAGTGAGGAGGCCATGAAGGGCCTTATAGTCCGGTATGGCCTGGAGCAGACCATGCACAGGAGCTACTTTGGCCTCGTCTGGCGGCTGGTGGATGCATGCCCACAGGTGGAGGTCGTCAGCGCTCACTTTGTATTGAAGGTGCTCGTCGGGCCCTTGCCCGCACAAAAGGTGCATTAGGGCAAGTTGGATGCGAAGAAAGCTTCTCACGGACCCACCTCCACCGGTCAAGGAGTATCGCCGCTGAAATGTATTATAAAACTGTCTGAAGGGAGCCGCGATATTGCGGATGAGTGCCCGAAATGTAATCTTTGAGTAAACTTCGCTGTGTATTATCTGTCTTGAAAACTGCGTTCATATCGCCTTGAGCAACGCTTGTTTAATTTAAAATATTACCTTCATTGGCCGTTTATAAAATCGAGAGATGGCAAGTCGTTGGCTTGACCCCGAACCCACAGTCTTTGGGGTGTTGGGATAACCATGAGCACTCTTGTTCCCATTTTGGGTCCATCTAGAGGCGCTCAACACAACGAACAAAGCGACGGACTTATAATGCTTGAACACTCTCCTTAGCCATAGAATTCTATAATTTTAAATTTGGTGAAGCCCCAGGTATTGAAGGCGAATCGAGGCGCTATCACGCCTTCGGGACATGGTCGGAACCTTCAGCGGCGTGAGTCTTTAGGACCGAAGAAACCTCTCGAACAGCGACCGGTCTCGCCTTATCATGCGGTCAGTTTACCTTTCTCCTTGGGCGCTCGCCCGGCTCAATCGAGGCGCAATCGCGCGTGGTTCTCCAGTGCCACCTTAGCCCGCCGAGCGGGCGTAAGGCACCAAAAGCGTGGGGCAGGCAAACCCAACTATTGACCCAAGACATGATTCGGAGCTGATTCATATAATGCTATAAGTTCGGGGTGCCACACTTATGAAAGTGTTCGGACTTATCACACCACAATGTGGGGAACATATGCCCCTGGTGTATTAGGCCGTACCAAAAATATACGGGTGCGAAATGTCATGTAATGAACATATATATATAAGGTAATGTAATTGCAGTCGAAAAGTGCTGCATTATTTATTAAAGGAGGTCTGCTATGAGTGCGGACTGATACAAATAGTGCGGTAAGCAAGGGATTTCGACTAAGTAAACATGTCCCCCTCCAGGGGTGAGCTGCGGACTTGGTGTATATAATCGAATTTAATGCTCGTAATTGAGACCACTTGAGTGTTTATGCAGCCTTCTTTAGCCCCATTTGTTGCATCACGAGTTGGCGGGTTACGCCGCCCAGACAGGGCCTCTGATTACGGAGTCTGTGTACACAAAGAAGGAAAATAATAAATAAAAAGGGGAGCACACTTGCGAGCCTGGTGTGGTCGAACCGCTTTCTGGGTCCATTGCGATCGTGCCCCATCCCTGCGCCCATGGTATCTCAAAAGCGTAATGATGTCTGCGGTGTTATTCTTGCAATCATCTTGTGAGGCGAGGTTGGGGCCGCATTACTCTGGCGATGCTCGATCGCGCCAGGTGGTCTTGGTTGGTATTGCTTGGTAGCGTTTTTGCTGTATCCGGCCGTTTAGCGGTCGGACTCGAAATGCCTTAAGAGGCTGCTCTGTACTTGCCCGTGAGCATTTGTATGTTCCTCCGTTCGGAGGTGTTCCGTATTCCGTTGACCGTGATGACTCCACGAGGGCTGGCATCTTGAGCTTGAGGTATGCATAATGCGGCACCGTGTTGAATTTTAAGCAGCGGTTCGTCCGGCGAGCGTGATAGCCGCTATGAAAGCGGGACTATGTCGAAGATTAACTCCTCGCTCGGAAATTTTCCGGGATCAAAGACCACTTCGGTGTTTCTTGAGCTGTCAGTTGGCTTCCACACGGTATGACACCTTTAAAGGTTGTCTTTGTAGGTTTAATCCTTGAGGGTCTATGCCCATTTTGCGCCTTTGTATCGATAAACCAGGTTCGAGGCTACTACCGCCGTCCATCGAGGACTCGTGAGTGAAATCCATCGGCGATTGGGTCTAAAACCAATGCGGCGAATCCGCCATAGCGTATGCTGGTCGGATGGTCTCTTGATCGAAAGTGATCGGACAAGAGGACCATGGATTGAACTTGAGGCGGCAGCTCCATCGCGTAGGCGTCCCTTAGTCGCGCTTCCTCTCCCTCTTGGGTATATGGGTCGCGTAAATCATGTTCACCGTCCGCACTTGTGGGGAAAACCCATACATCCTCTATTGTTGGCGGTCGGGTCTCCTCCTCGTCATCATTGTTTAGCCTTGTCGTTGTTTTGACAATTAACTTGCACTGCTTGAACACCCAGCAATCTCTATTAGTGTGATTGCACGGTTTTTCGAAGTGCCATGTATCGGCATAAGCGGTCGAGTATTCGGTCCAAATTGGACGGACTGGGTGGTTCTTTTGAATGGCTTCTTCCGTTGACGGGTTTAGAGCCTCGGAATCCGGTGTTGGCTTCGTATCCTCCTTGTAAATGCGCCGTTAATGCGGTGTTTGTTTTGTTCGGCGTGACCTGCCGTTGTTGTCCTTAGTATCCGGACTGCGAATTTTCTGAGATTGTTGCTGCGAGCTAGCCAGCTATCCTCTCCAGCGTGAAGCGAGTCATTAATGATGTGAGGGCTGCCATAGATTTGGCTTTTCTGTCCCGGTGCGGGCTAGCCATTCGTTGTGGATGTTATGCTTGAAGGCTGCAAGGGCCTCTGCATCCGGACGGTCGGCGATTTGATTTTTCTTTGTCAAGAACCGTGTCGAAATTATGCGGCGATTCGTCAGGCTGCTGAATGATGTGGCTTAGGTCATCGGTGATGCGGTGGTCGCATTTGTCGTGCCTGGAAGTTATCAAGGAATGCGGCTTCGGTCTTCCCAACACCAATTGACTCTGCGGGCAAGCTGTTAAGCCAATGCCGATCTGGTCCTTTAAGCTTGAGTGGGAGATACTTGATGGCGTGGAGATGCGTGCGCGCGGGCCATATGGATGTGGAGAAGATAATCTTGATCCAAACCGCGAGTCTGTTGTGCCATCGTAGGATTCAATGTTCTGGGTTTAAACCCTTGAGGATTTGATGATCCATTACTTCGTCGATGAAGCATAAGCGGGTGTCTGGCGCCTCTGTATTGAGTAATATCACGGCGCCTTCGAGAGGCGTATGCTGCGTGTTCGGCCGGACGGGGTTATTATATCGGTCTGACGGTATTCATCATGGGTCGTGAGGCGCCCGTGATCCATAGATGGATCTGGATTGCCTTGCTTTGTCCTCAATATATCCCATAAGTCGGTAGCGTTCCCTCTTGGCCGTACTTTTGGGCGATGCGGGGTATGGTCTTGGTTGGGGCACGGATGCCTCTCTATCACGACCACAGGGGTGGTCGATCGGCCGTATCGTCTTGTTGGTGATGGAGGTATGTATGCTTCCTCCTCTAATCGGGGAGCAGCTTGCGTCTTGGATAGCTTTTGGAGGGGTGTTGAGTTTGTACTCTTGATCGCGAGGACCTCGGTCCATCGATCGGCGGCGAGTCTGATCAGCTTGAATCTGCTTCTGCTTTTTCTTTAGGCTGTTTGCCGTGGCGATGAGCCTGCGTTTAAGCAGCTCTTGTTCGAGCGGGATCCTCGGGCACGCAAATTCGTCATCGTTGAGGCTTGCCTCATCTTGGAGGAGGCATATAGTTGTAATCCTCAACCTCTTAAATGCGCACTTGCCCTCTCGTGAGGCTTATACGCATCCTCTGCTGAGTCTTCTTTGGAGGGTTGTCTTCGGCACTACTGGGTATTATTATCTCACGTGCGGAATCTCCATTCTTCTTGTGGCGGGATTTAAATGGCGCCCCCGGCCTTGGCGCTTGGCTGTTTCTTTAAAGAATCTGCCTCCGCTGTTTCTTCGCCGTCCCGTCTTTTGGGGTATCCACCATGTATATGTCATATGGCGGTGGTCTTCGATGCCATGGCGCTGGTTCCTTTCGTCTCGGCGTAAATGCGTCCATAAGCGTCGATGTCTTGGTCGTAGTCTAACATGTCGGTTAGATCGTCGGCGATGGCTACAAAGTGGGTGGTGGGTGGGCTCTGAATTTCTTCGTCGTCCGTATCCCAACCATCACGGCCATAGTCCGACCAGGGCTCTCGATAACGAGAGATGCTTTAGTGAATTCAGGATGTCGCCAAAAGCGAGTATTGGAAAGATGTCATGGCGGTGAATTCCATAACGGCGCCCAATCCGATTTGGTTGGTAGGGGCGTGGGAGGTTTGGAGTCCGGCAAGGAGTCCAGCACCTCGGAATCACGAGTTCTGCGAGGGACAAGATCAGTGTTCGGCTCCATCGCCGTGGAAGTTGAAGCCCCCGTGGCGGTGTCCATCCACCGATCGTCTATCTAGGCAATCGGCTCCGGACTAATGGCGGGCGGATTAAATGTCTGCGACCACCAAAGGCCTTTGTTCGGCGAGAGCTAGATCATGCCCATCGCAGCGGTCTGGTGGCGCTTAGCTATGGTTGAGTCGTCGAAGATCAAGTCTCCGCGGACGTCGGTCGTGAAGTTAAGGCTTCGAATCGACTGACGGCGGGCGTAGCTTCGATCTGCTCCGGATGGCCAAGCGAATTAGCCCGCGATCTGAAAACGCGAATCTGAAGATCTGTCCAGGGAAAAAGTCTCACCACATCTGTCAGCGTCGTTGGTTGCAGATGCCATCAAGCCTATCGGTGGCGACACGAGGAACTCTCAATGAAAGCACCAATGTCGGTGTCAAAACCGGCGGATCTCGGGTAGGGGTCCCGGCTGTGCGTCTAGGCGGATGGTAACGAGGAGGCGAGGACGATGTTTTACCAGTTGGGCCCTCTCAATGGAGGTAAAACCCTACCTCCTGCTTGATTACTATTGATGATATGGGTAGTACAAGAGTGGATCTACCACGAGATCAAGGAGGCTAAACCCTAAAGCTAGCCTATGGTATGATTGCTGTAATGTATGTTGTCCTCTGGACTAAAGCCCTCCGATTTATATAGACAGGAGAAGGCTAGGGTTACCGAGTCGGTTACAATGGTAGGAGATCTACATATCCGTATCACCAAGATTGCCTTCCACGCCAAGGAAAGTCCCATCCGGACACGGGGCGAGTCTTCAATCTTGTATCTTCGTAGTCTTGGAGTCGGCGGATAATGATAGTCCGGCTGTCCGGACACCCCTAGTCGAGGACTCCCTCGGTTGTATGCTTCCTCCTCTAGTCGGAGAGCAACTTGCATTTGGGTAGCTCTTGGAGGCGTTGAGTTCATACTCTTGACGCGAGGACCTCGGTCCATCTGTTGGCCAAGTCTTGATCAGCTTGAAGCTGTTGCTGCTTTTTCTTTAGGCTATTTGCCGTGGTGATAAGCCTGCATTTAAAACTCTCTTGTTGGCGGGATCCTCTGGCACGGCGAATTAAATCGTCGTTGAGGCTTGCCTCGTCTCCGGAGGAGGCATGTAGTTTTCATCCTCCTCGTCTGCCGCTCTCTCGAGGCTGGATTCCCGTCCTCTGTCTGAATCTTCTTTGGAGGGTTGTCTTGACACTCTCGGGGTGTTATTATCTCCGGTGCGGAATCTCCATTCTTCTTGTGGCGGGATTTAGGCGGCGCCCGTTGTCGGCGCTTGGGCTGTTTGTTAGAAGAATCGCCTCCATTTGCTTCTTCGCCGTCCCCATCCTTTGGGGTGTCCACCATGTATATGTCGTATGGCGGGTGGTCTTCGGTGCCATGGCGCTGGTTCTTGATCGTCTCGGCATAAATCGTCCATGCCGTCGATGTCTTGAATTAAGTAGTCTAACATGTCGGTTAGATCGTCGGCGGTGGCTACAAAGTGAGTGGTGGGTGGGCTTTGAATTTCTTCGTCGCCCGCATCCCAACCATCTGGCATGATCGGCGAGGGCTCTCGATAACGAGATGCTTTAGCGAATTTAGGATGTCGCCAAAGAGGCGAGTCTTTGAAAGATGTCGCGGTGAACTCCATGATCGGCGTGTCGGATTCGATTGGCGGGGGTGCCTGAGTTGAGTCCGGCAAGGTCCGGCGCTTGAGTCCTGAGCTTTATAAGGGACAAGGTCGATATTCGGCTCCATCGCCGTAGAAGTTGCACTCGGCGGTGTCAGCCATCATCCTCGTCTGCTGATGCTGCTCGAACTATGGGCGAGGCGGACTCGTGTGCGGCCTCGAGGCCTTGTCGTGGCGAGCTAAATCATGCCCATCGTGACAGCAGCGCTTTCGGTATGGCTCGAATCCGTCAAAGATCAAGTCTCCGCGGATGTCGGCCATGAAGTTTAGGCTTCAAACCTAACGATGGCGGGCGTAACTTCGATCTGCTCGGATGGCCAAGTGAATTGGCCCGCGATGCAAAACCGCCCGAACACGAAGATCTGTCGGGAGAAAATTCTCACCACGGACTGTGTTGTTGTTGATTGAAGAAGCCATCAAGCCTATCGGTGGCGACGACGGAGGAACTCTCAATGAAAGCACCAATGTCGGTGTCAAAACCGGTGGATCTCGGGTAGGGAGTCGAGCGTGCGTCTAGGCGGATGGTAACGGGAGACAAGGGACACGATGTTTTACCCAGGTTTGGGCCCTCTCGATGGAGGTAAAACCCTACTCCTACTTGATTGATATTGATGATATGGGTAGTACAAGAGTGGATCTACCACGAGATCAAGGAGGCTAAACCCTAGAAGCTAGCCTATGGTATGATTGTTGTAATGGTTGTGTGTCCTCTGGACTAAAACCCTCCGGTTTATATAGACAGGAGGGGCTAGGAGTTACACAGTCGGTTACAATGGTAGGAGATCTACATATCCGTATCGCCAAGCTTGCCTTCCACGCCAAGGAAAGTCCCATCCGTACACGGGACGAAGTCTTCAATCTTGTTTCTTCATAGTCTTGGAGTCCGACCGATGATGATAGTCCGGCTACCCGGACACCCCCTAGTCCAGGACTCCCTCAGAGCTTGCTCTTGTTCCACTTGATCATTAGTTTGGCGACGTAGTCGTTCACGTTCTCGGAGGCGGTCTAGTAAAAAATTGCCTTGAAATGGGTTTTGTGAAGCTTGATGATCTTCATGGTCTTGGCGATGATGCGGACGATCTCGTGGGGGACTTGCATTCGAAGATGTGTCCGAAGAATATCGACTTGAATGGCGCCGTCTTGAGGATGACGAAGTGGTAGAAGAGCGATTGGCCATCATGGATCATAGGTATTCCTTGAGAGATGCCATCATTGTGTCAAAGTAGTCTCTTGTACGTTGCTCGGGTTGTCGCAAGTCAGTGACGAGTTAATCAATGCGGTTTCCCAATGCTTCATTCATTTGATGCAAAGCTCGTTGTGCAATGAATAGGTGATTCTTGGTGACGTAGTTGTTCGGGGTCCTCTTCTTGCTCCATGAAGAGTGGATTCAAAGACGTAGTTGGCCTATCCATCATCTCAAGCAAATATGTGAGTAGAAGAAAGGGAAGTACTAGACCAAATGTACCTTATCCGATGTTGAAGATGGAACAATGATCGCTCCGTAATGTATTAGGAAAATAGCACAATTGGTACCGGATCTTGTCTATTCTGACACCTACACAAGTAAAGCTTTTGGAGTAGCTTGGTGAGGATTAGGGGTGGACTAACGAGCATCTCGGCTTGTTAAGCTCGTACTCGTTAAGCTCTTGCTCATTAAGGCTCGGCTCGTTAAGCTCGTTAAGATTAACTAGCAGAAAACCCTGCTCGGCTCGGCTCGTTTGAAGCTCGTGAGCGCTTGCAAGCGCTTGTTAACAGATTATAATGTGTTACGATATACATAATGAATGTGTAGGTATGGTTTTCAAGATGAAATATGGTGACTACAAAAAGAAATGGAGTATTTTGTTGCCTCATATGTCGATTAGATTAAATAGATGGGCCGAGGTGCTACAAAAAATTTGCCAGTAAGATGAAAATATGTGTTGTGTTGTTACTAACGAGCTTAACGAGCTACTCGTGAAACTCGTTAAGCTTAACGAGCTAAAATCAATGATTGGCTCTGTTC